>JAUUTY010000843.1:0-161060 GCA_030979885.1 Lolium multiflorum | reverse complement strand
CGCGGCCGCCGTCCTCCAGGCCATCGCCAACAACGACGAAAACATCGAGTTCCTCCCATACGACGCCGAGCAGCGGGCTCTGGTCGCGTCGTTCGAGAGCCTCCCTGGGAACGCCAATCACCGTCCGGCTGTGACAGCGGAGGCGTAAGCTCGCAGCGATGCGCTTGCCATGAGGCGGGTGTACCTGTGCTCGCGGAGGGGACCTGAGCACGCGCGGGTCGACCGGTAGAAACGCAAGCTGGAGGAGGCCATCGCCGCGAGGGACGAAGCGGTGGCGGCATCGGCTATGGACAAGGTCCGCTACAACGTCGACCTGTAGGTGGCAGAGGCGCTGGTACGCATGTCGGTGGAGGGGGCAGCGGAGGCAGCTGCCAAGAGAGTCCACTTGGACTCCTCTTTGGCTGAGCTCGTCGAACGCCGCATGCGGCAGAACGAAGAGGCCGTTCGGTGGCGGGCGCGGCGCAAGGAGTTCATCGCCCGGATGCGCTCCAACAAAGGCGCCGGCCCCTCAGGCCACTTCAGCGGCCAGTAGTAGGTTGTGCGACTACGAGTAATCCCGACCGTAGTAGGCCGCGTGACGGCGAGTAGCTAAGGCCGTCGTAGTTTTAGGTTAACTCGACCAACATTTACAATCACGTTTTTATGAGTTTTGACAAAAAAAAGTTGCACTTTCATGGAAATCATGCTCATGCACATAAATTTTTGATGATTTTAAAACTTCAAAAAAATCTTAAATTTCAAAAAACCTTGGCTCTATAGTACTGCACTCCGACTCAAAACCTAAAAGAGACCACAAGCTTGATGAGACCGATTTTAGAAAAAAAAAATCAAATTCTTATTTTTTAAATAGAAAACTGTGCAAACACAAGTACATATAGATATATACCTTGTATGTAAACATATAGAGTTCCAAAGAATTATGATTTCATCCTTGACATGAATAAAAAAGATAAATGCAAAGAGAAAAAATGAATTTTCAAATGCATACTTAGAGGCACACTTTTTGAATTTTGATAAGAAGTTGCAATTTTATAAAAATCATCTCTACACATATTTTTGAAACTTGAAAATAGAACTATTCAAAGTTCAAAATATTGGCTTGATGTCCTTGCATTTTGACTCAAACATTTGAAAAGAGTACCCATGATATATGGAACAACAACAACAACAACAACAACAACAACAACAACAACAACAACAACAACAACAACAACAACAACAACAACAACAACAACAACAACAACAACAACAAATCCTTTATTTCCAAATAAATTGGGGTAAGCTAGAGGTGAAACCCATAAAATCTTGTAACCAACTTATGGTTCTGGCACATGGATAGCAGCTTCGACGCGACTCTTTTCATGGCTAGTTATTTGGTGATACTTCAGTCCTTCAGATATCTCTTTACGGACTCCTCCCATGTCAAGTTTGGTCTACCTCGTCGTCTCTTGACATTATCAGCACGATTTAGCCGCCCACTTTGCACTGGAGCTTCTGGAGGCCTGCGCTGAAGATGCTCAAACCATCTTAGACGCTATTGGACAAGCTTCTCTGCAATCGGTGCTACCCCAACTCTATCTCGTATTTTATCATTCCGGACTCGGTCCTTCTTCGTGTGGCCACATATCCATCTCAACATGCGCATCGCCGTCACACCTAACTGTTGAACATGCCTTTTAGTCGGCCAACACTCAGCTCCATACAACATTGCGGGTCGAACCGGCGTCCTATAGAACTTGCCTTTTAACTTTTGTGGCACTCTCTTTATCACAAAGAATGCCAGAAGCTTGGCGCCACTTCATCCATCCGGCTTTGATCCGGTGGTTCACATCTTCATCAATATCTCCATCCTTGTGCGGGATTGACACCAAGTATCGAAAGGTGTCCTTATGAGGAACCACCTGCCCATCCAGGCTAACCTCCTCCTCCTCGTGCCTAGTAGTACTAAAACCGCACATCATGTACTCAGCCCATTTCCTTGCCTCCCTTCATCTTTCTCAACGCCTCCTTGACCTCAGACTCCTGGGTTCGCCGCACAAAACGCCTACTGGTATCATCAAAGGAGTTGTCCAGTTCAATGGTAGAGCTCTCAGTCTCCCCATTGAACAGCCCGTCGAAGTACTCCCGCCATCTATGCTTAATCTCCTTGTCCTTCACCTAGAGCTGGTCTGCTCCGTCCTTGATGCATTTGACTCTAACTCAAAATTAGATTTCAAATTTCAAATTTCAAAAAGGGCTTATATCGCTGGACTCTAACTCAAAAACCTAAAAGAGAGTCCAAGCTATATGGACCGCGGTTTTCAAATACTCAACATATTTATTTTTCGTAAAAAGTTTTGAAAAAATAAACAAGTACATATAGATGTGAAGACTAGAAATAACAAGAAATGATCTTTCAAATGCCTACACATATTTTTCTGTATAGCCTAAAATAGTGTGTATTTTTCAACAAAATATTGCACGTTCTTATAAATCATCTATGTGTTGCTGTTAAAAGGTACCAGATTTCTTACTTTGAAACAGCAATTTATTTTCTTGAAAAAAAGGTTACGTGTGCCCGGGTTCCATATCGTTGCGGTCCGAACTGACTTGCATAATACTAACTCCATTTCAATAAATAAGGCTTATATTATTTAAAAAAAGTTAAACTAGATAAAGTTTGACTAATTTTTTACAAAAAAAGTAATTAACATGCAAAATTCAAAATCATTATCATTAGATAATCATGAACTATATTTTCATGATATTGATAGAATATGACATTTGTTGATAGCGTTTTGTAAAAGCTTGGTTCCACTTTAGTTAGCTCGACTTTTTAAAAAAGTACTTATTATTCATTCACTTGAAAGGAGTTTTTACAAATTTTTAGTCAGCCCATCATGTTTCCCGAAGAGAGCGTGCACGTACGTGCCAAACATGTACTGACAAGTGACAACCGATCAGAATTTATCTTCTCGCCAACAAACCTCATTGATGGTGTGTAGAAAGAAAACATACGGTAGTAGTATCATGTCTCTGCAAAGTACCGCTGTATTGAAATGTTAATAAATTGATAAATAGAGCATTTAATGCACCTTCTTGCATCCATCACCATTCACTGCCGTGAACGATAAACAGAGCAAAGGAGCTCGGGCGCTATTCGTCCGCTCTCACCTCGAGGAGGCCTTTCAATCACGACGATGCTTAACATGTGATATTTGCACATGTGAACTTTATTTGACCCTGTTTTAGAACTGGACATTCAAAATTCTCTAAATTCTTTTGACCGGCAGTTGGAGGGGAATCAGACCAGAAAAGAAAAACCTGATTGGAGTAGGCCCACAAATAAGAACGGAAAGAAGAAAAAAAAAACATTCGTAGCTTGACCTATTGAGTTTTCATGGACGGTTAAGATTGGAATAAAGGAAGCTAATTATTTCTTGCGAGAAAATAAAGGTAGGTTACACTAGTTGTGCATGTACATATTCCCGTCAGCACCTCCATGCGGACGTGGCGGCCATGTCGTAGCCGTGCCAGCAGAGCACCAAGGCGCCATCCCGCCGGACGACGCGGTAGCCCTCCACCGGTGCCCGCCTCACGATCCACTCGGCCTGCGCCGTCGCGAGATCGCTGAGCGCCGCGGGCGCCCACCTTGCGCGCACCACCGTCTCTTTCCATGGCTCGCACCGGCTCCACCAAGACCGCACCGCCGCGTAGGCCCTCTCCCTGACGACGCCACGATCCACGCGTAGCATGGCGTCCTCGGCCGCGCCGACGGCGGCGGCCGCCTCGACGGATTCCGTCAGCACCGCGCAGGACTCGACGCTGCGCATCAGCGGCGCCACGCCCTCCCCTGCGCCCAACGAGACCTCAGCATCTACCAAGACCACGACCCTCGGATCGGCGCGCCGGATAAACTCGAGGAGCGCGTCGGAAGCGTCAGGCCTGGTCGCCGCGAGGTGGCGGAAGATGGCCGGAGAGAGGACGACGGCCACAGCCTCGTCGCCGGAGGCCCGGATGCTGCCGACGGCGAGCGCGTCGAGCCGGACGACGTCGATGGCGAAGCGCACCCCGAGGCCGCACGCGAAGTCCCGAAGGTTGTCGGCGGCGAGCAGCGTCTCGGCGGTCTCCTCGTGCACGACGGCGGTCACGCGGACGGCCGGCGCAGCCGTCGACGGCAGGCGTCGAGCGGCGACCTCCTCGACGAAGGAGGACCACTGGCCGCCGAGGCCCAGGTCGAAGTCGACGATGTGGAACGGCGCCTCGAACGCCTCGAACGCCTCGAGGAGGGTCTGGTTGGCCGTGAAGCTGGCGAACTGCGGGACCGGCGAGAGGCACGCGAAGGCTCGCTGCGCGCCGATCCGGCGTATCACGTCGGCGGCGGACGCCGCGGGGCGCTCGGGCTGCGCCAGGAACTGGTCCGGCGCGGCGAGGAGGGACTGGAGCGCCTCCGCGAAGTGGGACGCCGCGCGCTGCGGCGGCGTCCGGGGAGGGTGCGGGAGGGCCTGGGTGAGCCGAGCCAGCATGCCGCTCGCGGCGACCGAGTCCCCCGCCCAGACGGCCTCCGCGGCGGCCTGGAGATGCTGCTCATGGGACTCCGCCGGCGGGGAGCAGCTGTACGGGTCGAACGGGTCAGCCAGGACGTCGAACGGAGAGGAGTGCTGGTGCGCGTTGAGGGAGAAGAGCTCGCCGGCCCCGTCCTTTTGGTCGTCCGGGGAAAGGAGCCAGGACAGTGCGTCCCAGTCGTCGGGCGGATGATGCGGCGTGGCCTGTAGGGTGCCGCCGTGCGCCGGTGCAGCGACTGTGGTGGTTGGGCTGCCGGTGGAGGTGGAGGTGGCAATGGGGTCGAACACGGAGGTGGGCTCGTAGCTGCCCAGGCGGTGGTTGCCGTGGCTAGCGGTAGCTGGGCAGGAGGAATCGGAGAGTGGCTGCTTCATGTGCGCGCGCGTTTCTCCTGCTTTATATCTCTTGAACTAGAAGGATGTCGCGCCTAGTGATTCGCGAGCGAGACGCTACGACGTGTTGAGCTAACACGAGACGAGAGTGCGGCGGAAGGGGGTTTTGGCTGTGGTGGGAAACGGATTTTATAGACCGGCCAGCCGGGGGTCGGCTAGCTAGCAGCAACCTTTGCTCTTTCTGGTTTTGTTCTGTACATTGTCTCTGTGTTTCACCAAGGATCTCTCACTGTCGAGTGGCCATGCGTGCATACACGATGAGACACGCAATTAGGTACATGGAATTACCAAATTAGTTTGTTGAAAGGGGGAAGCGAGTCCCAGCCTCTGCATCAAAATAATGCATACGGTCTTTAATTACCAAAATAGTACTAATTCATCGCCTTCGTTAGCGCGAAGCGGGGATTTCTCACCTGGCCTGACCACCCCACAAGGTTCATCGGAGCAGAGGTACAATAGAGACAGAAGCTCACCAACGAAGAGAGTCGAGAAACGAGCCATCGCCGAAGAAGAAGGGGATTCTGGCCACACGGCCCTCACCGTGGCCACGGTAGCCAAATCAAGCGGAAGGGCATCGATCTGACACCGCATGCAGTGGCGGAGCTAGAGAATTGAAGAATAGGTTGCACGGTGGTGCCCTAGCTGCCCAAAAAAAATCTTTTAGGGGTAGCATACATGGTGAAAAGTAGCCATTTTACAAAGGATTTTGTTTCCAACCGATGTTCTGGGCACCCCAAACCAACAAGTAGATCCGCCAGTGACCGCATGACCCCCACGGCGTACATGGAAGCCAGGAGGCAGCTAGGCTGGCCACCCATAGCAGCAGCAAGCATCGGGCACCACCACCGCACGCCACATCCACGCTCGTGGTGCATGCCCAAATCAGCCCGCCTCCGGCCCGCCCAAGGCGCGACCAGATCTGCGGCCACATGCAGGAGCGTCGTCTCCGCCACACCATTGTATGAGCGCCGCTTTATATACGGTCACTTTATATGTGTTTTGCATAGACCAACAACTTTACATGGTGTAATCCGTTGCACTTGCACATAGGTTAAAATCTAGGATTAGGTTGCTTAACAAAAAAATCTAAGGGCCAAGGCCCGTAGGCCACTCATAATGTGGCATCCTTGCATCATCAACCACTTTTTTTCAAACATTACAAAAAAATGAAAAATTCCAATAATTGAAACCATATAAATTAACAGATATGGGAAGTTTAAACCAATTGAGATCATCCGTTTAAAATATTTTCACTTTTTGTGAGATTCTAGCATTCTTTTGTGAAATTTCCAAACCATGTCAGTTTGGTGGTTCTGATCCGTTAGATTTTCTATTAAGCATCGTAATCCTAGATTTAGACCTTTGTGTAACATATTACACGTAAAGTTGGTGATTTATGCAGAAGACATGTAAAGTGAGTAGTTTTTAAATGGAGACAACAATAGTTATTGGTTTGTGCAATTTCCTCGACGTGGAGTTGTACTCATGGCGCACCGATGGACTTGTGCAGGCTAGAGGCGGTGAGTTTCTTTGGTAAGAAAACATGGTACAAAGTCAAAAAAGAAAGTAAGGCATCACCTGCTGGCAAGCCTGAGTGGCTATCCGGGATGAAGGGGTGGTAGATCCGCCCATGACCTAGTTTGACAAATTGTTCTTAGGTTATTAATCAATATCCGCGTGAGTTCAGTTATTGAAATCAATATCACATATATATTAGCAAATGTAGTCAAATGAATTGAACCTTAGATCTAAATGTGGAACCAAAACTAGTGCAAACAGAGAGATGAGAAGCACACAAACCGTAACCAGGAAGGACAACACCGTAGCTTCTTCGTTGTTGTTGTTGTCGCTCATGATGTTGTTGATGTCGTTTGATCTGTGGAGAAAGAAGATGCACGGTCGGCGATGAAAAACAAGAATAGAGGCAAACAGTCGCGTCGAGATGCTCCCAAAAACCTTATCTCCCCTAAAATCAGTCTCTAGATCGAACTCTATTCAGTAAACTAGAGGCGCGTGACGAGACAAGCATGAAAGGAGGAAAATTGCACGTGAACTTCTCCTATATTATCACTCACTTAATCCATTTCGTAGCAAACCCCTGCACAAACGTATCCGTAACACAGACCGTGTGCAGCCATCACAGAGAATTCCTTAACAGCCAAGTAAATAGATAGATAGACGGCAAGGTCTCCTGTTTTCCCTATCATTTCATTCTCGATGTCGATAGTGGGCGCGCATTGTGCAAATGATGTGCTCTTTTCCAAGTGATCGATGAGCTGCCCGCCTCTCACATCTCACTCGGAATCTCCTTGTCTTTTGTGTGCGGGAAGCCAAGCCATGAAATCCTCTTCGTGTCGGTCGCCTCCTCAATCGTGTCACAACTCACAGCCGCGTGCATGCGCGCAGGGAGCTAATGATGTGATGTCGAGGAAGCCCGCGGCGGAGATATACTCCGGGAATATAATCACTCAGTGATTGATCCATCTATAGCCGGAAAGGCGGCGCTGGAGCGCGAGATGAGAATATTTCGGTGCATTATTAGCTTTATATCCTTTTTACTTATTTTGGTGCGCATGTGTAGTGCGTGGGAGCTTTGCTGCTGATCACTGTTCACGAATCACCATGGAGTGAGACGGCGGAGAGAGAGCAAAGATGAATTCACGTTGGCCGTATAGGCAGTTTTAGGGGTGAAAGCTGGTACTGGATAATCCGTATTATCCGATATTTATATACGAGAAATTAAAAATAGAAGTGGTGATATTTGAATCCTGACGTTTGTAGAAATAAATATACAGTAGTAAACGTCTAGATCCATTGTACAAAAATAACAAATGTGGTATTAAATTTTGAAGCAAATGTGGATATGAAAATAGATATATACGTATTTAAATAAGATTATATTAGACAGTTTTAGTAATTTGATCCCAGTATGCCAATTAACTAACCTGGAGAAACTAGCCAATCGGTCAATGTTTTTTATGTGATTGAACTTGAAGCTATTATGCATTATATCAGTATATTTATCTCTCTACGATTCTATAGTTGACTCATTATAAGACAAGACATGAGTCTATTATTCCTTTATACTTGCATCCGCTTCGAATTGAGAAAACATCCGATCTGTATTCGTATTCGAGTAACATCCGCTCTGAGTTCATATTCAGCAACATTCGTATCTACAAATGTATTCGTTTTGAAAATATTAAAATGATATGTAAAGGGCACTATCTGATTCGCTCCGATCTGTTTTCACCCCTAGGTAGCTTGCATTTGCGATGATGAGCAATCCACATGCATAGGCAGCAAATGATCAAGTGAAGGATTATGTACAAAGATTTCTCCTTGCTTTTCGGTGGTTGCTGAATCCTACTGGGTCAACAAAGATGTTTGACTGGAGAACTCTTGATGATGCACAGATTAATTAGAACTCTTGACTGGAGTAGTGAATTGCGGTGGTATTTGCTTTTGTTTTTTCGCGGGCACGCGAAAAGCGTGCCAAATCTTTATAGAAGGGAGCAATAACAATTACAAGAAGCCAAAGGGGATGCGAACATCTGCCTTTGGCCAACCCACGCACACACCCAGGACTCACGCCTACTCTCGCAGCATCCCTCTCCACTCTCCTACCATCGCAGCCCGCCAAAGGCTAAACTCCTCGAGCACTGTATCAATGATCTGCGCCGTGAAGAGTTGCCTCTCCAAGTTCCCAAACACCCGGGCGTTCCTTTGCTTCCAAAGCGTCCAGGCGATCAGCAAAACGAAAGTGTCGAAGCCTCTCCTATCCTCCTTGCGCAGCCTTTTCCTCGCTTCCGTCCACCATCTCTCCAAATTTGTGTTCTCCTGCGGCTCCTGTAGCTGCGATCCCATTTTTCTCAGACAGCCGAACCAGACCATCTTAGCGTATGGGCGATGTGCCAGAATATGATCGACATTATCCTCGTCCTGAAGGCATGTGGCACAAGGGTCCGGGCGATCCTGTAAGCCATGCCTAGCCCTCCTATCCGAAGTCCATAGCCGTCGCTTCAACGCCAACCATCCGAAGATTTGCACTTGAGAGGTGCAAAGGATCTCCAAATTGGCTTGGCTATACTCCAAGTAACCCTCCCCATGCAAAGCATGTTGTAAGTCCCCCTGGTGGAGTACTGCCTGGACGCCGATCCTTTCCAGGTGATTTGATCCGGTCGATTCCCATCACGAGGCACTCTCCGCAACTCCTCCCAAAGTAGGGTGCATTGCATCCACTCATCAATGGACAACTCTCCAGCAACATCCAAGAGCCAGGCATCCTCTAGCAAGGCCTCCTTGACCATCCTCATGTTTTTCCTCCTCGTTGGCACTAACGCCGCTACATCTGGCACAATCTCCTCTACATTCCTTCCATTTATCCATATGTCCCTCCAAAAGAGAATTATGTCACCATCTCCTACTTCAAACTGCGCCAAACTCTGGAATACTTCATTGGCTTTCGGATCCTTGATCGCTGGCAGACCTTGCCAAGGCCTCGAGGGATCCGTACGGCGCAACCAACACCACCTTGCTCTGAGGGCTAGTCCTTGCAGTCTGAGATCCTTCACTCCAAAACCTCAGAACTGGGTCGGCTTGCATATCGTGTCCCATGCTACTATGCATTGGCCCCCATTCACCTCCTTCTTTCCCGCCCAGAAAAAGGCTCTCATCCACTTTACCAACTCCTCAAGCACCCAAGCTGGAGCATCAGCTACCATCAGCTGATGTATGGGTCTCGCGCTTATCACCGATTTGATGAGAATGAGCCTCCCTGATTTATGAATCATGCCTCTCTGCCAAGCCGGCACACAATGTATGACCTGGTCAATCAGCGGTTGCCACTCCGCTTTAGTCAGGGTCTCAGAGCTAGCTGCATGCCAAGATATCTGATGGGGAACCCCACCACCTCGCAGCCCAGCGTCTCCGCAACTCTGTCCACATCCCCCTCCTGCTCTCTAATCAGTGTGGCTGAGGTCTTCCTATAGTTAACCCGCAGCCCGGAAGCCTCACCAAACACCTGGAGAATGGCCTTAGTTGCCTCCAATTCTATACTCAGAGGCTTGCAGAAAATAACCACATCATCAGCATATATCGATATTCGCTGCCTCTCCAAAATCCCCGCAAGCCCGGAGAAAAGCTGCCTCTCCGCAGCCTTCTTTATCACCGCCGTCAACACCTCCATCGCCGCCACAAACAACATGGGTGAGGTTGGATCTCCTTGCCTGAGACCTCTCACGTGCACAAATCTCTCCCCTGGTACTCCATTAACCAGCACCCTCGTATTTGCTGTGCTTAGCAACAGAGCGACCCACTTTAAGAACCTCTCCCCAAAACCCATGCGCCGAAGCACCTCGAACAGAAAACTCCAAGATATCGAATCAAACGCCCTTGTGAGATCCTTGAGAAGCACTCCTGTCTGCCTCCGCTGGTTTATCTTCCGTGCCACTTGTCTCACAAGGATGAAGTTATCGTGTAAGGATCTCCCTCGCACAAATGCTGACTGGTTGGAGCTCACAACCTCCCCCAGCCTTCTCCGGAGCCTGTTGGCCATAACTTTTGAGAACAGCTTTGCGAAGCTATGCACCAGGCTAATAGGGCGATAATCCTTGAACTCCATGGCGTCTGGTTTCTTGGGTATCAGAGTGATCAGGGCTCTATTCAGGCGTGCAAAGCCCCGCCCATCTCCCACACTCAGTTTGAACAATCCGGCGAGGACGTCCCTTTTGATAATGGGCCATGCTCTGTGGTAAAACGCTCCAGTGAAGCCATCCGGCCCTGGCGCTCGGTCCGGGGGGAGGTCCTTGACTCCCCCAAATCTCCTCCTCCGTAAACATGGCATCCAGATCATGTAGCTCAGCTGTAGGGATATCAAGCTCATCCAGGTTTATAGAGTGCTCTCTCGACTGCATTTGCCCAAGCAGCTGAAAATACGCCTCGGTGAAAGCCTCCACTTTCGAATTCTGTTCCGTCGAGCTCATCTCCGACCTTCACCGCAGCGATGTGGTTCTTCACTCTTCTCCCATTGGCTACGGCATGGAAAAGTGCTGTGTTTTCATCTCCCTCTTTCAACCAGCGGATTCTCGATCTTTGTCTCGCCATAGTTCGCTCCAGCGAAGCAAGGCCGAGAACAGATTGCTTAAGCATTCGTCTTAGCCAAATCTCCATAGGGGTCAACATACGTCTCTCCTGGGCCACATCCAGACGTAAAATGAGGGTGTTAGCTATCGCAATATTCAGCTTAACGTTGCCCACTTTTTTTTGCCCCCAGGACTGCAGGTGCTCAACAGCATTCCTGTAAAGCGCATCCAGCCTCCGAAACGGGTCAACTATAGCAGGGTCACAGACCCAAGCTTCCTTAACTGCCTCCTCAAAACCCTCCAACTTGAGCCAGAATCTCTCAAACTTGAACCTTCTCTTAGGCCGAAACGCCGCATTGAGAGCAAGGTGTAGCGGTGCATGGTCCGAAACCGATGATGAGAGGCCTTGCAGCACCGAATCAAAATGCTGCAGATCCCAATCCACCGAAACCAGCACCATGTCTATGCGTGTGAGGGTGGCTTGCTCCCTCTCATTACTCCAAGTGTAGGTCCGTCGATGCATGTATAGATCTTTTAACTCATGCTCATGCATGAAGGCCCTGAAGCGCCACATCATATTCCTGTCCAGATTCTCATTATTCTTCGCACAAGCGTTTAGGATCTTATTGAAATCTCCCACCACTACCCACGGCCCTGGGCAAAGTGACCTCTTCTCTGTCATCTCCTCAAGAAACACAATCTTCTCGTCAGTCGCTTGTGGCCCATAAACGGTGGTAAGCCACCATTTGGCGCCCTCTATAGTCGTGACCTCCCTAGTTATAGCATAAGTATCAAAGCTTACGTGACTAATCTGGATCACCGAAGTGTCCCAGGCCATCACCACACCTCCTCTTGTCTCATCAGCCGGCAAAAACACAAAGCCATCAAAGGATGGTCCCAAACACTGTGAAACATAGAACTCATCCACCTCCGCGACCTTAGTCTCCGAAATACACACAATGCTTACATGCAGACTAGTAAGAAACTCCCTAATGGCACTCCTCTTAGCTGGATCATTCGTGCCTCGAACATTCCAGAACAACATTTCTAGGTTACAATCCATAAAGCTACTGATGCAGACTCCACTCCGATGGACACCTACTGTGCCGCTACCGCTACTCTACAGCCCTCCTGCTGGTCGAAGCTCCGGGGCACCATCTTGCCAAAGATGGACGCCATGACCCTAACGTGCCTCTCTCCTACAGGTGAGTCAAAAATCTCCGTGAAGCTAGCCAGGTGCTCCTCGTCCACAGACAAATCCTCTGGGCATATTCCCAACGCCTTCAGTAACACCGTCTCTTCCGTCGAGGCCTTGGCCGCCTTCTTCTCTCTGTCCTGAGCCGCCAACACTGTACTCCTAGTCAGGCGTCTGGGCGTGAACGGCTGTGCCTCAACTCGCAGGCCAGTCGAACTCTCCACTTCTCGAAGCAACGGTGATGCCAGCTTCTTGAGGATGGAGGAACAGAACATCCTGATGCGACACAGCGCAAGCTTCTCCTGCTGTAGCTCCAATCTCTCTGTGGCATCGATCTCACGCACCTCTGGTGTAACTTCCTCCAGCACTGGCCCCTCCCGGACACGGCGTGGCACCATCTGCATAAGGCTATTAGGCCCCGTGTATGACGAACAAGGGGAGCCTCTAGGATAGCTCTCCATGCACTCCGAACGGCCACCGGACACCATGTCGACTAGGTCACCACCCTCCTCCAGGCCCTTCTCATGCTCAGACAGAGAGACCTCGATGTAGTCCCCAACTGAACTACCAGAACCAGATCCAGATGAACTCGAAGACGTGTCTGAGCATGTTATCAGTGGCGTGCCGCGACCTACAGGTGACGCACAGCGCAGAGCTGAACTCAAAGAACCCTTCGACGAACTCTCCACCAGATCCTCGTCAGCCCCGTCCATGGGCCCCACCTTGTCTCCAGCCGGCGCCGTATTCGAGGAAACCTGGCCCTACTTGTCCGAAGAGACTGGACCAACCTCCAGGCCCACGCGGGACCCATCACCAGGAGACAGGGCAGTCTCCAGCGTCAGCTTAACACGATCCTCCTCCAGGCCCATGTGGGTCCCACCACCAGGAGACGGGCGGTCTCCAACGACAGCCGACCACGATCCTCCTCGGGATCCGCTACAGCAGTTGGCAGCGTCTCCAGAGCGTCCTGCCAAACCGTGGTAGGCCCGACCGCATGCAGTGCAGGTTCCATCTCCATCACCGGCCCCACCTTCGGCATATTCGCCGCATCTGTCTCCGCTCCTGCAGCCTCCGCTGCTTCTCCTCCACGCGATTGCGCAATGGCTCTTGATCCAACGCTTCCCAACTCCTGCCGAATCTCCTTTTGACCAGCGCTTTCCAGCTGCTCGCCGACAGGATTGACCGGAAGTGACGCCACCTCGTACAGAGAAGACTCAGTTTGAAACGCCCAAGGCCCAGGTGAGTCCAGCGGAGGTAGGCCCCACGATCGCCCCTCCGCCATTGGCGAGCCACCATCTGTCCCATGCTGCCTGCTGTAGGGAAAAGCGCCTGGCCCACCTCTCTGGTCCACAACACCCCTCGTCCAGGGCAGCAATCTTCTCCGGCGACGGCCCCCGTCGCCGCCGCCATCACCATGACGATCCTTCGGCCCAACTCCCCGGCGGTCCGCACCATCGCCGCCCTGAGCCTAAAACAGCGCGTCAAGCTCCTCCACTGCGATCTCCTCGACCGACTCCATGATACGTCTCAAACGTATCCATAATTTCTTATGTTCCATGCTACTTTTATGATGATACTCACATGTTTTATACACACTTTATGTCATTATTATGCATTTTCCGGCACTAACCTATTGACGAGATGCCAAAGAGCTAGTTGCTGTTTTTTCTGTTTTTGGTTTCAGAAATCCTACAAAGGAAATATTCTCGGAATGGACGAAATCCGCGCCCGGTCTTATTTTTCCACGAAGCTCCAGACCGAAAGGATTACGAAGTGGGGCGACGGCGCCTGCACGCCAGGGCCCGGCCAGGGCTAGGGCCCGCGCCCGCTGTTGTGTGGGGCCCTCGTGTGCCCTAAACCTACCCTTCAGCCTACTTAAAGCCTTCATCGCAAAACACCCAATACAGAGAGCCACGATACGGAAAACCTTCCGAGACGCAGCCGCCGCCAATCCCATCTCGGGAGATTCAGGAGATCGCCTCCGGCACCTGCCGGAGAGGGGAATCATCTCCGGAGGTCTCTTCATCGCCATGATCGCCTCCGGATCGATGTGTGAGTAGTTCACCCCTGGACTATGGGTCCATAGCAGTAGCTAGATGGTTGTCTTCCCCTCATTGTGCTATCATGTTAGATCTTGTGAGCTGCCTATCATGATCAAGATCATCTATTTGTAATGCCACATGTTGTGTTTGTTGGGATCCGATGAATATTGAATACTATGTCAAGTTGATTATCAATCTATCATATATGTTGTTTATGTTCTTGCATGCTCTCCGTTGCTAGAGGCTCCGGCCAAGTTGATACTTGTAACTGGAGTATTTATGCTCGATAGTGGGTTCATGCCTCCATTGAATCGGGACAGTGACGAAAGTTCTAAGGTTGTGGATGTTTTGTTGCCACTAGGGATAAAACATCGATGCTTTGTCTAAGGATATTTGTGTTGATTACATTACGCACCATACTTAATGCAATTGTATGTTGTTTACAACTTAATACTGGAAGGGGTTCGGATGATAATTGAAGGTGGATTTTTAGGCATAGATGCATGCTGGATAGCGGTCTATGTACTTTGTCGTAATGCCCCGATTAAATCTCATAGTACTCATCATGATATATGTATGTGCATTGTTATGCCTTCTTTATTTGTCAATTGCCCAATCGTAATTTGTTCACAACATGCTATTTATCTTATGGGAGAACACCACTAGTGAACCTGGACCCCGGTCAATTCTTTACATCTGAAATACAATCTCTTGCCAATACTTGTTCTTTCTTGTTCCCTGCAAACAAACATCATCTTCTACACTATACATCTAATCCTTTGTTTAACAAGCCGGTGAGTTTGACAACCTCACTGTTACGTTAGGGCAAAGTACTTTGATTGTGTTGTGCAGTACCACGTGGCGCCGGAATCCCTGGTGTTGCACACTCACTCTGTCACCAACGACCTTCACGTGATCCTTGACTCCTCTTTTGGTTCGATAAACCTTGGTTTCTTCTGAGGGAAAACTTGCTTCGTACGCATCACACCTTCCTCTTGGGGTTCCCAACGGACGTGTGTTAGTGCACGCATCAAGCTCTTTGGCGCCGTTGCCGGGGAATCAAGACACGCTGCAAGGGAGTCTCCCACTTCCAATCTCTTTACTTTGTTTTTGTCTTGCTTTACTTTACTTTATTTACCTTTTTTGCTCTTATATCAAAAACACAAAAAAAATTAGTTGCTAGTTTTACTTTATTTACTTGTCTTGATCTCCATATTAAAAACACAAAAAAATTAGTTACTTGCACTTACTTTATTTAGTTTGCTTTATTTACTGCTAAAATGGGTATTGTTGAGAATACTAAGTTGTGTGACTTCACTAGCACAAATAATAATGATTTCCTATGCACACCTATTGCTCCACCTTACAGTAGAATTCTTTGAAATTAAACCTGCTTTACTAAATCTTGTTATGAGAGAGCAATTTTCGGGTGTTAGTTCTGATGATGCTATGCCCATCTTAATAATTTTGTTGAACTTTGTGAAATGCAAAAGTATAAGGATGTAGATGGTGACATTATAAAATTAAAATTGTTTCCTTAAGAGAAAGAGCTAAAGATTGGTTGCTATCTTTGCCTAAGAATAGTATTGATTCATGGACTAAATGTAAAGATGTTTTTATTGGTAGATATTATCCTCCCGCTAAAATTATATCTTTGAGAAGTAGCATAATGAATTTTAAGCAATTAGATAATGAACATGTTGCTCAAGCATGCGAGAGAATGAAATCTTTGGTGAAGAATTGCCCTACCCATGGACTAACTACTTGGATGATCATCCAAACCTTCTATGGAGGATTGAATTTTCTTCGCGGAACCTATTGGATTCAGCTGCTGGAGGTACCTTTATGTCCATTACTTTGGAGGTGACAACAAAGCTTCTTGATAATATGATGATAAATTACTCTCTGAATGACACACGGAAAGGGCTCCACAAGGTAAGAAGGTAAATTCGTTGAAGAAACCTCTCCTTGAGTGATAAGATTGATGCTATTATGTCTATGCTTGTGAATGGTAGATCTAATGTTGATCCTAATAATGTTCCTTTAGCTTCATTGGTTGCCCAAGAAGAACATGTTGATGTGAACTTCATTAAAAATAATAATTTCAACAACAATGCTTATAGGAATAATTCTGGTAACAACTATAGGCCATATCCTTCTAATAATGGTAATGGTTATGGTAATTCTTATGGGAATTCTTACAACAATAATGAGTGTACACCCTGGTCTTGAAGCCATGCTTAAAGAATTTGTTAGTACACAAACCGCTTTTAACAAATCCTGAGGAAAAGCTTGATAAAATTGATATTCTTGCTTCTAAGGTTGATAGACTTGCCTCGATGTTGATCTTTTAAAATTGAAAGTTATGCCTAATAAGGATAATGATAATAAAATTGTTACTACAGCAAACGTCATCCAAGTTCGAATTAATGAAAATATTAGATTGATGGCTGAATTGCATACTAGTTGGGAAAGAGAAGAAAACGAAAAACTTGCTAAAGAGAATAATGTAGCTAAAGTTTGGATTATTACCACCACTAGTAATGTTGATACTTCAGTTGCTACACCTCCTACTATCAATGGTAAAATAATTGGTGTTGGCAATGTTTCTACTCCTAGTGCAAAGCGTGCAAAATTGCCTAAAATTGCTGAAACTGTTTGTGATAAAACTGCTGAAATTTTTCAAAATATTGGGGAAAATGATCCCATTGCTGTAGATCATAATGGTTTAGATTTTGATGATTGTCACATCTCTGAAGTTATAAAGTTCTTACAAAAACTTGCTAAAAGTCCCAATGCTAGTGCTATAAATTTGGCCTTTACAAAACATATTACAAATGCTCTCATAAAAGCTAGAGAAGATAAACTAAAACTTGAAACTTCTATTCCTAGGAAGTTAGAAGATGGTTGGGAGCCCATCATTAAGATGAGGTCAATGATTTTGATTGTAATGCTTTATGTGATCTTGGTGCAAGTATTTCTGTTATGCCTAAGAAAATCTATGATATGCTTGACTTGCCATTGAAAAATTGTTATTTGGATGTTAATCTTGCTGATAATGCTATAAAGAAACCTTTGGGAGGATTGATAATGTTCGCATTATGGTTAACAATAACCTTGTCCCCGTTGATTTTGTTGTCTTGGATATTGAATGCAATGCATCCTGTCCCATTATATTGGGAAGACCTTTTCTTCGAACTATTGGTGCTACTATTGATATGAAGGAAGGTAATATTAAATATCAATTTCCTCTCAAGAAAGGTATGGAACACTTCCCTAGAAGAATGAAGTTACCTTATGATTCTATTATTAGAACAAATTATGATGTCGATGCTTCATCTCTTGATGTTACTTGATTCACACTTTCTGCGCCTATTTGAAAAAAAAAGCGCTTATGGGAGACAACCCATTATTTTATTCTGCACTTTTGTTTTATATTTGAGTCTTGGAAGTTGTTACTACTGTAGCAACCTCTCCTTATCTTTATTTTATTGCATTGTTGTGCCAAGTAAAGTCTTTGATAGTAATGTTCATACTAGATTTGGATTACTGCGCAGAAACAGATTTCTTACTGTCACGAAATTGAGCAGCCCCTTCTGTAGGAAATTTATAAAAATCTGCCAATTTACGTGCGTGATCCTCAGATATGTACGCAACTTTCATTCAATTTGTGATTTTTCATCTGAGCAAGTTAAGTGCCCCCGAAAAATTCGTCTTTACGGACTGTTCTGTTTTGACAGATTCTGCCTTTTATTTCGCATTGCCTGTTTTGCTATGCTTGATGGATTTCTTTGTTCCATTAACTTTCAGTAGGTTTGTGCAATGTCCAGAAGTGTTAAGAATTATTATGTCACCTCTGAATATATGAATTTTCAATTATGCACTAACCCTCTAATGAGTTTGTTTTGAGTTTGGTGTGGAGGAAGTTTTCAAAGATCAAGAGAGGAGGATGATACAATATGATCAAGAAGAGTGAAAAGTCTAAGCTTGGGGATGCCCCGTGGTTCATCCCTGCATATTTCAAGAAGACTCAAGCATCTAAGCTTGGGGATGCCCAAGGCATCCCCTTCTTCATCGACAACTTATCGAGGTCACCTCTAGTGAAACTATATTTTTATTCGACATCTTATGTACTTTACTTGGAGCGTCTGTTTGCTTTTTGTTTTGTTTTTGTTTGAATAAATCGGATCCTAGCATTCTTTGTTTGGGAAGAGACACGCTCGCTGTTTTGTATGAACACATATGTTCTTAGCTTTATTCTTAATGTTCATGGCGAAGGTTGAACTACTTCGTTCATTGATATATGGTTGGAAACAGAAAATGCTGCATGTGGTAATTGGTATAATGTCTTGAATAATTTGACACTTGGCAATTTTTTTGCTCATATAGATCATGTTTAAGCTCTTGCATCATGTACTTTGCACCTATTAATGAAGAACTACATAGAGCTTGTTAAAATTTGGTTTGCATGATTGGTCTCTAGAGTCTAGATATTTTCTGGTTAAGGTGTTTGAACAACAAGACGATGTAAAGTCTTATAATGCTTACAATATGTTCATATGTGAGTCTTGCTGCACCGGTTTATACTTGAGTTTCCTTCAAACAACCTTGCTAGCCTAGCCTTGTATTGAGAGGAAATTCTTCGTGCATCAAATCCTTGAGCCAAAAACATGCCATTTGTTGTCCACCATACCTACCTACCACATGGTATTTCTCTGCCATTTCAAAGTACATTACTTGAGTGCTACCTTTAAAATTCTATTCTTTGCCTTTACAATACATAGCTCATGGAAAATAGCCTTAAAAACTATTGTGGTGAAGAATATGTACTTATTTATCTTATTTCTTAATAAGTTGCTTGTTGACGGTAACCATGTTTCGGGGACGCCATCACACACCTTTGTTGAATATCAGTGAGTTGCTATGCATGTTCGTCTTGTCTGAAGTAGGGCGATTTTCATGATCAAATGGTTTGAGTATGCATATTGTTAGAGAAGAACATTGGGCCGCTAACTAAAGCCATGAATCATGGTGGAAGTTTCAGTTTGGACACTAATCCTCAATCTCTTATGAGAATATTATCTGTTGTTGAATGCTTATGCATTAAAAGAGGAGTCCATTATCTGTTGTCTATGTTGTCCCGGTATGGATGTCTAAGTTGAGAATAATCAAAAGCGAGAAATCCAATGCGAACTTTCTCCCTAGACCTTTGTACATGCGGCATAGAGGTACCCCTTTGTGACACTTGGTTGAAACATATGCTATGCAATGATAATCCATGTTAATCCAAGCTAATTAGGACAAGGTGCGGGCACTATTAGTATTCTATGCATGAGGCTTGCAACTTATAGGATGTCTTATACATAACACATATGATTTATTACTACCGTTGACAAAATTGTTTCTATGTTTTCAAAATGAAAAGCTCTAGCACAAAAATAGTAATCCATGCTTCCCTGCGAATGGTCCTTCTTCTACTTTATTGTTGAGTGTTTACCTATTCTTTCTATCTAGAAGCAAACACTTGTGTCAACTGTGCATTGACTCTTACATGTTTACCTATTGCACTTGTTATATTACTTTGTGTTGACAATTATCCATGAGATATATGTTGAAGTTGAAAGCAACCGCTGAAACTTATATCTTCCTTTGTGTTGTTTTAAAGCTTTCTACTAAGAATTTATTGCTTTATGAGTAACTCTTATGCAAGTCCTATTGATGCTTGTATTGAAAGTATTATTCATGAAAAGTCTTTGCTATATGATTCAATTGTTTACTCATTGTCTTTACCATTGCTTCGAATCGCTGCATTCATCTCATATGCTTTACAATAGTATTGATCAAGATTATGATAGCATGTCACTTCAGAAATTATCCTTGTTATCGTTTACCTACTCTGGGCGAGTAGAACTAAGCTTGGGGATGCTTGATACGTCTCAAACGTATCCATAATTTCTTATGTTCCATGCTACTTTTATGATGATACTCACATGTTTTATACACACTTTATGTCATTATTATGCATTTTCCGGCACTAACGTATTGATGAGATGCCAAGAGCCAGTTGTTGTTTTCTGCATTTTGGTTTCAGAAATCCTAGAAAGGAAATATTCTCGGAATTGGACGAAATCCAACGCCCGGTCTTATTTTCCACGAAGCTTCCGAGAAGACAAAATTACGGAGTGGGCGACGGCGCCGCCACACACCAGAACGCGCGGCCGGGATAAGGGCCGCGCCGCACGTTGTGTGGGTCCCTAAATCGCCCCTAAACCTACCTTCCTACTTAAAGCCTTCATCGCGAAACCCCCGATCAAGAGCCACGATACGGAAAACCTTGAGACGCAGCCGCACCCGTCCCATCTCGGGGGATTCGGGAGATCACCTCGACACCTGTCGGAGGGGAATCATCTCCCGGAGGATCTCTTCATCACCATGATCGCCCGGATCGATGTGTGAGTAGTTCACCCCTGGACTATGGGTCCATAGCAGTAGCTAGATGGTTGTCTTCTCCTCATTGTGCTATCATGTTAGATCTTGTGAGCTGCCTATCATGATCAAGATCATCTATTTGTAATGCCACATGTTGTGTTTGTTGGGATCCGATGAATATTGAATACTATGTCAAGTTGATTATCAATCTATCATATATGTTGTTTATGTTCTTGCATGCTCTCCGTTGCTAGTAGAGGCTCTGGGCAAGTTGATACTTGTAACTCCAAGAGGGAGTATTTATGCTCGATAGTGGGTTCATGCCTCCATTAAATCTGGGACAGTGAAAGTTCTAAGGTTGTGGATGTTTTGTTGCCACTAGGGATAAAACATCGATGCTTTGTCTAAGGATATTTGTGTTGATTACATTACGCACCATACTTAATGCAATTGTCTTGTTTGCAACTTAATACTGGAAGGGTGCGGATGATAACTTGAAAGTGGACTTTTTAGGCATAGATGCATGTTGGATAGCGGTCTATGTACTTTGTCGTAATGCCCTGATTAAATCTCATAGTACTCATCATGATATATGTATATGCATTGTTATGCCTTCTTTATTTGTCATTTGCCCACCCAACATGCTATTTATCTTATGGGAGAGACACCACTAGTGAGCTGTGGACCCGGTCCATTCTTTACATCGAAATACAATCTACCGCAATACTTGTTCTGTTCTTCGCAAACAAACATCATCTTCCACACTATACATCTAATCCTTTGTTTAAGAAGCCGGTGAGATTGACAACCTCACATTACGTTGGGGCAAAGTACTTTGATTGTGTTGTGCCGAGTTCCACGTTGGTGCCGGAATCCCTGGTGTTGCGCCGCACTACACTCGCCACCTCAACCTTCACGTGATCCTTGACTCCTTTTGTTCGATAAACCTTGGTTTCTTACTGAGGTGCTGCTGTACGCATCACACCTTCCTCTTGGGGTTCCCAACGGACGTGTGTTAAGCGCACGCATCACTCCACGTGCATCAAGACGCGGTACTGCAGCGTCGTGATCTCCTCCACTACCTTGGAAGCAGCAGGTGCCTCCGCCTGGGTCACCGTTGACTCCGGGAGCTCCCTCGCCGGCGACAGCTTGCCCTCCACGATCCTCCTCGGCTCGGGCACCGCGAGCGTGCGCGCCACCGGAATGGCGGCCAGCTGCGACGTCCATGTCGTGAGCCTGAACAACGACATGTCCGCTCTAGAGCGCGTCTCCGGTGCGACCTCCTCGACGGCGCACGTCTTCCCCAGCAGATCCTCCACAACATCCACGTCCCACGCGTGCGGCGGGATGCCCTCCAGCACGAGCGAGACCCTCGACCGCAGTGGCACAAGCTTAGCCTGCGCTTGGCGGTTCCATGGCCGGAGCACGAGCGGCGCGCCGCAACGAGCACCGATGGGAGAGTCGCGACATGCTTCCTCAACTCCGCAGACTCGAGCACAACCAGGAAATCCTCAGGTGCATGGGCGTGCACGGAGAACGCCGTAGCCGGAATCCCGCGCCACCGCAGCGCTGCCGCCACCTGCTCCGCCGAGACTGCCGGCCTCCGTCCTCCGACAGAGGCCACCATGGCGAAGCGGAGCCTCCGCTCCAAATCACACATGGCTGCAGTTCTTCTGACGACGCACAGCGCCGGTGCCTCATGCACACGGGAACACAACGGAGCGCGCTCTGGCTCCGCACACAACGGCGGAGGTGCCCCCATGGGAGGAAGGCTCAGGGTGAGGGGAGCGACCGTCGCAGCCGGGGGTGGTGGTGGCGGCGGCGGGGGTGGTGTAGGCGCTGGGGGCGGAGTGACCGGCCGCGGGGGAGGCGCTGGAGCAGCCGCACGCCCAGGCTCCCTGCCAGGACCCCTCCGGGCCCCGACAAGCTCCTCCCTGATAGGTGACCTACGGCGCTCGAACTTGGCCAGGGCCAGGGTGCGGAGCTCCTCCTCCGATGATGGGCTGCGCGGCCGCTTGCACTCCCTGGCCGGATGCCCTCGAAGCCAGCAGCGGACGCACACTTCCTCGTTGGTGCAGTCCCGCTTCCGATGGTCGGGCAAGTAGCAGCGGAAGCAGAGGCCTTCCATCTCCGGCGCGACCGCGCCTCTGCCCGCCGATGCGTCGTTCCTTGCATCCACGCGACGCCTCCACATCGTCTTCTTAGATGGCCTTGCTTGCTCCCTGCGCCGCCGATGGCTACTCTGCCTGCGTTGTCTTCCACTCCAAGACTGCCTGGGACAAGCACTGGGAGGCCCAACGGAACGCCTCAAGCTGCTAGAACGGGTCCTAATCTTCTCCTATAAGCTGGCCTCTGGTCGTCCAATTGGGATGGGGAAAGTGTGGTGACCCTGCATACCACTGCATGTTGTAGTATGCCAGTCGTTGATATAACATTCGCGAAGTACCATTCCGCAAATATCACATCCCTCAGAGTAGTACAACAGAACATAGCAAGGTCCATAACTCATTCACATATTATTACAATACACAAACACAAGTCGTCTCGGAGCTCCTCTTGGGTCCTAAGAGGATATCTCCTGGGTTCGAGGTGAACCCAACTTAACTTACAATACCATTGTCTCATTAAACAAACATTTATTTAATCGAGCAGCTACATACTAAGAGTTCAGGCTGCTCGGTTACTACTACTAGCGGATATCTCTAGGCTTGTTCTCCTCCGGAAGCCTCCTCGGATCCGTAGACTATGAGATAGTCTACTCCTTCAACACCTCCTGAGAGGTCAGGTTCATCATAGCCGATGATCTCGGCTCCTTCATTGTTGTCGTAGTCCTCCTCCAGACGATTCAGACAATCTAAGCATGGGATTTAAGAGTGGTATGAGTACGAGCGTACTCAACAAGTTCATTATAGATAAGAGGTGTTTAATGCACTAGCTACGATATTGGACCAGAAAGTCTAATACAAATGCAAGTTTTGATAAACATTTCTTCAAGAGATTGCTTTTATTTCAAAGAACTATGTCCGTCAGCCTTCACCGGTTTACTAGAACTTCATGGAGCTCCTTTCCGGCCGCGTTAGCTTCTCAATCCCCCGGAACGAGTGTGAGTCACGATTCTTTACACTACGCAGTGTGTTGCTTTACCCATAAGAGATCTTAACCTTGGTGCCAACCGAGTCTAGTTCTCGTCCCACTTCCTTTGTGTGAGGCCCGGTATAAGGTCTAGCCAATCATGTTCCTCCGCTACCTCGAACACCCACCCTTTGTTGCATACCCCGACCCTGGGTCCTCGTCGGTCCCATTATTCGTAATTTCAGGGTGGACCCCGACCACGACAACGTCTGGGATCGAACCAAACTCTTCGCGGTAGCTGCAACCCATCATAGACCACATTACCGTGGGGAATTAGAAGGGATCCCCACCCTCAAGTTGTTCCGCAAGCCGCAACCGCTACGGTAAGCAACAGCTATACCGTGGGGAATTAGAAGGGCTCCCCACCCTCAAGTTACTCCGCAAGACACAACTGCTACGGTAAGCGCATCCGTTGATGAACGAGAGGTGGAAACACTTTGACTACTCCGTCCCACTCCGATCTTATGGTTAACACGGTTATTACGGCACAAGAATCACTGGCGACATTTGTTGTTTAATCTAGATGGATATAAACCTGCAATGGAACCTCCACCATATCAACACAATCCATGGTTCCATTGCCCACCACTTAGTCATATTCATAGTTATGAAAGTAGTGGTTTTGATTTTTGTGCAATAGTGATAACCATAATACTTTGCAAGTAATTTGATAGAAATACTCAAATGACATGAGCAAGTGATGAACTTGCCTGAACACCGCAAAGTTTTGCAGTTGGAAGGTATGGACTGACCCTTGTCCTCTGTCTCTGAAAAATAGCATCATTGTTCGATAAGAACAATGGTTAAAGAAGCAATTATGCATGATTCCATTTTTAGGGTTTGTTCCCCCCTACCGATGTCGTTATTATTTTATGTAGAAGGTTGATACTAAGAATAATTTGAGGCTACTTGATTTAAAGTAAAATACAACCTTGAAATGTTGTCAAGGTGTTTTTAAAGTCCAATTGCATTAATGGACTTATTTTATTGTTGAAAATAATATGTGTGATTTAAATCATTATTTAAATCCTCAAATTAAGACTTATTCTTAATTGTCTTCAAAAATTCTCTTTGACATTTTATTTAGATAGAGAATTTTATGCTGATTGATTTTCATATTTTTAATTATTTTTTTAGAATTCTTATCAATTTTCTATTAAATTTCCAAGTTTTCTTGTTTTAAATGAAATTGTGAAATGTCTATATTGCCCCTGGGCCCACCTGTCAGTGGAGCCCAGTGGGTTGGGCTAGACCAGCTCGGGTCCAACCGACCCGAGCGGTCGGTCGCTCACTCCCTCACCTCGCGCTCGTGTCCGAACCCTAACCCTAGAGCTCTGGCGACGCGCGCGTCGCCTTCGCCGAATTTCTCCGGCCAGCTCCGGCCATCGCCGCCGACGAGATTGGTCGCAATCGAACGGCCGCACGACGGCGCACCGTTCGGTCCGCGCCGATCCGTGTTTCACCGCCGTCTCCGTTCGTCCCCAACGCCTCTGCGGCACGGCCGTGGTGATTGGTGGTGCTCCGACGCCTGCTGTCGATCCAGGCGCCGTGGCGGTGCTGGAGCGCCCTTGCTCGGCGACGCCAGGCCAGGCGCGGCTTGGCGCTGCCGTGGTGGCCTGTGCCGCCGTGCCGCCATGGCACGCCGGTGCTCTGCTCCAGGTACACGTCTCCTCAGATCTCCTCCTCTCTCTCATTCTTGCCTGCTCTTCTTCTTCCTCCTCTGGCTTTGGCCGCGGCGGCTCCTCCTCCTGGAGATGCTTGCGGTGCTGTGTGCTGCAGCTACTGTGCTGATTGTGCTGCTGTGTTGCTCATGCTGATGTGCTGCTTGTGCTGCTATGCAAAATTGCTAAGTTATGTGCCTGTTAAAGCTTGCATTTCTTGCTAGAATTCTTCCCTGTGCCTCTGTTCTTGTTCCTATGCTTGCCTGACACTCATGTGTATTCATATATGCTTCAATGGCTTAATTGCAGTATGCAATTCTTGCAAATTTGCAAGTGCCAGAGCTTCTGTGGCTAGTTCTTGTGCTCAAATTCATGAGCATGCTCATCTGAGCATTGCTGTTGGCTTAATGGTATGATTCAGTGATGAGTACTAAGTGCTTTACTTGTTTTATCATGATCCAGGGGTTCATCAAGTCTTTGATGTGCTTCTGGATACAATCATATGATTATTACTTCATTATCTGTTTATTCAGTTAAGGCTTGGGCGTAATTCTTCAGTAGCTGGCTCATTTCTGGTGCTATGCTTGCCTATAGCCATCTGTATCAAGTGTTAGCAAGCTTTGGTGAGCATGTGATCAACAGTGACTTGTTGATTAATTGTTAATCTTCTGTCTGGGCCTCTTTGGTGCTCATCCTGGTGTCTGTGTGATATATACACTTGTGCTAGTGAGGTGTATTGCTTACTCAAGCAATAACTGTTACTTGCAGTGATCCTCTGGATCATGTGCAAGGTTCTGGTTCATGATTTACTTGTTAATATCAATTATCTGTGTTGCCTGTATTGATCGAGTGGATAATTGATGTGAACTGATACGTGATGATCATAAATTGTTGAAATGAAGCTAGAGGGATGCCAACATCAGTTGGGTACCCTAGCTCCTTTTTGAACCCATGGGTAATGATAGATGTGTTGAGCTTAACTGTGGGGTTTTGTGATGTGGTTGGTAGCCCTGACAGTAATTCATTCTGTTAGGGTGCTCCACCTATGTTGGCTTTCTGTGATGGATAGATGCTCACTGGCTAGTCACTTGGTGATTTCCAGTGCCTGATGTTGATAATGAGATAGGCACAAGTTTCCAATTAATCTGATGGTTTAACTAGGCTAATAGGTGCTTGTGAATCACAGGTGCTTGAGCTAAATCCACATGGATTTCTCTGGTTTGATTTCCTTCTAGCCTTGGTTGTACTTGCTGGCACCAATTGGTTTAGTAACCAAATGATGATACATCCAGTTTCATACCTTATTTGATTCTGTGATGCAATTGTATGCTTATTTATGAGCAAAACAGGGTTTTGCTCAGGTTGATCTTGTTTATACCTCACTCCAGCTCCTAGATGGTTTGTTGGTGTAGAGGATTGCTTCTATGTGGTTCTTGTGGTTGATTTACTTGCCCTGCTCCTCCTGGTGAGCTTGATGCCTCTTGGTTATGTTTGTGGTGGTGGAAATGTGTTGAACAATGATGTTTCAAGCTGTTCTTGTGTTCTTAGCTGTTGCTTGGTTTCTTACCTTTGGAGATCCTGGAGTGAGCTGCTAGGGTTACTGGCTGTGTGAAGGTTTATATGAACCTTGGTTGGCTCCTCTGGTCGACAGCTTGGCCTGGCCATTGGTGACTCTCCCTGGTGTGTGTTGTGATACATACTATCCCTGTGAGCTGCCTGTGTGCTTCACAGGTTGGGACTTGTCCTTTGGCTTGACACCCCGGCAGTGTTTGAGTTATCCTCTCAAATTGATCATATTTGCTAACCTGCCAAGTGGCTTTGCCACTTGGCTTAATGATCTGGTTGTTATGTATGTGTGCAGGTATCAAGTGCTGATCAGGATGATCTCAAGATCATCAAGATCAAAGAATTCATGAAGATCATAATGTAGTTTAGGTCATTTAGATATCTTGTAATTTTCCTTTTTCTGTTTCTATTTATTCAATTTTTGTAATGTGTTGTAATTCCATAATTCAAATCTGAATATTGTAAATGACATTGTATCTTGTGTGATTATTAATAAAGCTCAAAGTTTCCCTAATGAGCTTTACTAAATAAATGTAATGTTTATATTCTTTGATTATTCATATTTGTTTAATGAATTACCTCAATTTTTAATTATGAGATATTCATATTATGTTTGAATTTGAAATTCAAAGTTCTGGTGTTTGAATTCAATCATGCAACTTAAGTTATGATGCAAATTCTCCCCTCTCTTCTCAAAACCCTAAACTAGTGAAGTGAGTTGCAAGTTTATCGCACTCTCGAAACCCTAACCCTGTAAGGTGTCGAGAAACTTGTCCCCTTCGATGCAGTTTTTGTTTAAAAGCGCGAAATTTCCCCGAAATTACTATGAAATGCACATCCCTTTCTAAAATCTACCCCTCGATCGTCTCTAAACCTGGGACATTACAGCCTTTCCCCTTAAATAAAACTTCGTCCCGAAGTTGTGGTTGTAATACCTGAACAGCTCGGGGTATGTTTTCCTCAGGTCTTCCCTTTTTGTGGCTTCCCTCTCGGGGTGATGCTTCCATTGTATCTTGCAATACTTGATCGCTTTATTTCTGAGTTGTTTCCAGCTCTCCTCGAGAATCTTGGCTGGTTTCTCGATGTAAGTCAAATCTGGTTGTAACTCGAGCTCATCATGTGATATTGGCTCATCTGGGGTCTTCAAACACTTTCTGAGTTGTGACACATGGAATACATTGTGAACTTGTGCTAGCCTTCCCGGTAGATCCAATTCAAAGGCTAAACCTCGGTTCTGACTCTATCTTGAAAGGTCCTATATATCTAGGACTGAGCTTTCCTTTTACTCCAAACCTCTGGAGTCCTTTCATCGGGCTTACCTTAAGATAAACCATGTCTCCAACTTGTGGTTCCCATGTTCTCCTCTTTTGATCGGCATAACTCTTTTGCCGACTTTGGGCTATCTTGAGCCTGTCTCTGATAATGTCAATGATTTGTTGTTTTTCCTTGACATAATCAGGATTGAACTCTTTGCTTGCTCCAGCTTCATACCAACATATCGGTGATCCACTTTCTTCCATAGAGAGCTTCAAAGGGTGCCATCTTGATGCCGCTTTGATAGCTATTATTGTATGAAAACTTCTGCTAGTGGTAAGTGCTCTTCCCACGATCCTCCGTCGAGGGCACAAGCCCTAAGCATATCCTCTAAGATCTGGTTGGTTCTCTTGGTTTATCCACCGGTCTGTGGATGATAAGCGGTACTATAGTCCAACTTGGATCCCAAAGCTTCGTGAAGTTGCTTCCAGAATGCTGATGTGAACACGGACCCTCGATCCGATACTATCTTCTTAGGCACTCCATGCTTACTCACGATCTCTTTGATGTAAAGATCGATAAGTTTTCCCTTTATCCTGCTGGTTTACCGCTAAAAAGTGTGCACTTTTGGTCAACCGGTCCACGATTACCCATATCATGTCCTTCTTTTTATTAGTCATGGGTGTCCGGTGATGAAATCCATCCCTATTTCTTCCCATTTCCACTCTGGAATAGGTAAAGGTTGTAACTTCCCTGCCTGGTGTTCAGCCTTCACTCTTTGGCAGGTATGGCATTCCGCCACATATTGTGCTATCTCCTCTTCATGTTATTCCACCAGAATAATTCCTTTAAGTCCATGTACATCTTTGTACTTCCGGATGTATGGAATATGGTGTTTGATGAGCTTCCGGAGTATTACTTCCTTAATCTCAGCAATATCCGGAACGCAAATCCTCTTCTGGAACCATAATGATCATCTCTCCGCGGTGAAATTCTGATGGTCTTCCCTCATCTATTCTTCTCATCTCCTCCACGATGAATGGATCGTCCAGCTGACCCATCATTATCTCATTCTTCAGGTTGACATTCAACTCATCGGCTATTTGTAAAGCCGATAGTCCCTCATGTGCTTCCTTCTCCCAAAGTTGTATTTGGGCTTGGCTTATTTCCTTCCTCAATTCCGGTGATATTTCTTGTTCCACTCCTCCGTACTCTTTCTAAGGGCGTTGCTACAACATTAGCCTTCCCTGGTGTGTAATTGATTGTCGATCATAATCTTTGATCAATTCTAGCCATCTTTTCTGTCTCATGTTGAGTTCATTCGAGTGAAGAAATATTTGAGGCTTTTATGATCTGTATAGAGCTCACACTTAGCTCCATAGAGAAAATGTCTCGTGTTTTGAGTGCAAATACGACTGCTGCTAATTCCAAGTCATGTGTTGGATAGTTTACTTCATGAGGTCTGAGTTGCCTCGATCCATAGGATATCACTTTCCGGTCTTGCATGAGTACGCAACCCAATCCATGTTTAGATGCGCCACGCACACGGTGCCAATCCTTGCCAACTTCCGGAACTGCTAACACTGCTGTGGTGAGTTTCTCTTTAGAGTTTGAAAACTCTTCTCACACTCCTCCGACCACACGAATGGTGTGTTCTTTCTTAACAACTTTGTCATTGGTCCTGCTATCTTGGAGAATCCTTCAATGAATCTCCGATAGTATCCTGCCATTCCTGAATCCTCGGATCTCCTTGACAGTCTTTGGTGCTTCCCATTCTAGAACTGCTGCTACCTTGCTCGGGTTGACGGCGATTCCATCTTTGCTAATGACATGACCAAGAAATTCCACTTGATCTAGCCAAAATTCACACTTGCTAAGTTTGGCATAGAGTTGATGTTCCCTTAGTGTTTGCAACACTAACCTCAAATGTTCGGCATGTTCCGACTTGTTCTTGGAATATATCAAGATATCATCGATGAATCGATGACAAACTTGTCCAAAAAGGGCATGAAGATCTTATTCATGAGATTCATGAATATTGCTGGGGCATTGGTTAATCCAAAGGTACCACAAGGTATTCATGATGTCCGTACCTCGAAACAAGGCTGTTTCGGAACGTCTTCCTTCTTGATCTTAATCTGTGATAACCGGATCTTAGATCAATCTTGGAAAATACTCCCGCGCCTCTAACTTGATCAAATAGATCTTGTATTCTTGGAAGTGGATACTTGTTCTTGATTGTGACGTTGTTGAGATTCCTGTAGTCTCCGCACATCCTTCTTCCTCCATCTTTTATCCACGAAGATCACAGTGATCCCCATGGTGAAACACTCTCTTGAATGAATCCCTTTTGTTCCAATTCGTCCAATTGCTCCTTAAGTTCTTTCAATTCTTTAGGCCCCATCTTATATGGTTCTTTGGCAATGGTCTTGTTCCTAGAATTAGGGTCGATAGTGAATTCTATCTCCCTATCGGTGGCATACTGTAATTTCCGCAGGAAACACATCCGGAATTCATTTACTACAGGTATATCTTCTAACTTCACCTCCTTCATGCTATTCAGCTGTAGCTCAACTTCAATCTGGGTATGTTTGTCTCCTTGGTAGATCATTCTACTTCCATCGGGGCTTTTCAAAGACACTGTTTGTTCACACAATCGATCAATGCTCCATTAGCTTCCAACCAGTTCATACCAAGAATGACATCAATGTCCTTCATTGGTAATATGAACAGGTCCGCGTCGCGCACTTATTGATCATAATGACTTGTTTTTGTTTGGCATGGGTTACTACTATCGTTCCGCGAAAGTATGGTTATGGGTGTATCTAACTTAGTGCAACTAATCCCATGTTTGATGATGAATTTTGAGAAATGAATGATGTAGTTGCACCGGTATCAAAAGTACTTTGCCAGGATGAGTGAGTCCGGAGCGTACTATCACCGCCTGGTCAGAGTTGACCACCTCCTCCAGACCTGGTACGGTTCACTTGCAGAAGGGCTTCTTCTTCTTCCTCAGTGTTTCCTCGATTTCCTCCTCCTCTTGACCTCAATGTTTGTCTTGGGGCAGTCCTTCAGATGTGCCCCTCCTGGCACAACAAAAGCATATAATCTTTGGTCTTGCAATCCTTCGAAGTATGACCTCGGAATCCACAAATGCGACAGACAATCTGGTTTGCAGTCAAACGCTTGGTCCTCCTACTACCGTAGTAGTTGTTGTTGTTGTTGCTGTTGTTGTTGTTGTTCTTGGCTTGAAACTCAAGCTGGTATTGGGCTTGTTACTAACAAACCTCTTAGGCTCAAACTTGGCCTTCTTCCTCTTCTCCTCTTGCAGTTGTTTAAAGTCATCTTCAAGAGTGATGGCTGCATCCACCAGCTCTTGGAATCCGTTGCTCTCATCATCCTTGTTGTACCTTGAACCAGGGACTTATAAATCTCTTCTTCTTCTTGTCCTCGGTATTAACTTCCTCAACCGCGTACGAGACAGCTTTGAAAACTCCCCTGACATAGGTCGATTGCCTTGTCCTTCTGCTCGAGACTCTCGAACTCTCGACGCTTCAGTTCCACAATACTTTCGGGGACATTGGATTCCCCCGAACTTCCTTGCGAACCTCCCCTGTAAATACCTTGCCGGATACACGGCTACAATGTTGTCCCACCATGATGCGGCAGGTCCACATAGCAGATGGGTAGCATATCTTACCTTCTCTTGATCATTGCATCCAACGTGTTGAGCTTGCGCTCGCATCCATCAGCCAATCTTCCGCATCCATAGGCTCTGGCGCGTATGCGAAGGATATCGGCTTGGTGTTTTGAAAGTCTGCTAATGAGACTCCGGTTCTGTGTCTCTCCACCCTATCTCGGCATCGATCCGAAGGAATTTGTTGCACTCCAGTGTTACACGCGCTCTCTTCCGCTGATTGCATGTACTGGATAAAGTTCTCTGCATGGGTGGTGGTGGTGGTGGAAACGATCTCCGGCCGCACCCTCGGCCTCTTCCTTTCTTTTGTGCGCTCCATGCGATAGCGATCTCGTTTCCTAACGTTCCCGACATAATTCCCCTAGTTCGCAACACAAGATGATACTCATAATTACTCCATGCGCAAGTTTTCTGAGCTCAACATTGTGCACAGAACTAGTCACGCAATGGAAATCAAGAAGCAAATCCAAATCATACAAAACATATACCATATATTTACATACATAAGTGGTCTTATTACATAACTCAAGTCGATGTGAGTATGCAAACTCACTTATTAAAGTATATGTAAAAATTTATACAAATATTACAAACTATAATACACGTGGTACTTGTGTATTATAGCCACACCTCCCTTGGTGGTCTTCTAATCGGTCTTCACTCCCGGTACATTCCAGGCTTCCATCCGGTCGAACGTGTCGTCCTCTGATAGACCCCGGAACATAAGGTCTCCCGTTGGCTTGTAATCCGAGTCGGATGATGACCCTAAGGAGAAATCGGTGTTCATAAACTGATCGTTGAGTGCATCGTAATCCACCCATCGGGTGTACTCTCCGTAGCCCAACCATAAGGGTTACCAAAACCCATACCCGACTCAACCTGTGTCGGATATCCTCCATCCACTCCTTCATTACTAGGATAGCTCTGGTTGGTTGTTGCGTCATCATTCATCTCTCCATCATAATACTCCGTAGTACTATGGGTTCCCGTATCATCTCCCCAACGCCAACCCCGAATTCTCGATTGGAGTCTCGGAACGCTGATTGTTTTCGGATTCCTCGCCGCCTTCGTACCCCCCATAGGAACTACCCAGATAGTTCCCAGTGTAACAGGTGTAGGTTCACGTGCAAGTGGATCAAACTGATGTACTCACCTTCTGAATAAACTGGTGTGTGTACCACATTCTCCATAGATTCTTTGCCCCTACTCTCCTCCTTGGGTTCAGTGAACTCCTCAAGCATCGTATCAATAGCTCCTATCAGATGATGATTCAACTGAAAGAGTAATCATATGAAGTTACGGCTGTTATCCATGTATTTGGCTGCTTCGGCGGGTTTACTTTTGGCATATTTGAAATGGTTCAGCATGGGATCATTGTCTTCCTCCATATGAGGAATGTGGTGAATTCGGAACCCATAAGCTCTTTCGTCTTATGCTCCCGAATATCGGATATGGCTCTCATCACAACGATATGGTAGGCTGTATTGGTTGTCCTTGCTTCCCCAGCTGGCATGACTACGCTCATTCCCAAAGATTCGGGAAGTCGCAGTCCTACTCTGCACTTGGCCAACACCGGACCATCATAAAACATGTACTTCTTTACTGGAATCTGGGGATCGCACCCAAATTCTAGTAACATGGCTCGTAAGATATCAGCAAGTCCTCCCTGGTACTCGTTCAGCGTTGAATCCATAACTTTCACGTTTCTTCCCGGTCGTGAACTTGCCATGTTGGCTGTAGAATTAGAAAGATTATGAGATTAGTAATAATGCATCATAATAGAGATAATAAAGAATTATCGCACTAAAAGATATGGTTGTTGTATTCTCAATTGAATATACACCATATTTTTAGAGAACTCTTTACTAATCCTATTTGACTCCTAACGTTTTAGTCCCATTTACTAGGTTCCAACCTAAGGTCAAAGCTTGTGCTCTGATACCAACTGTGGTGACCCTGCATACCTGCATGTTGTAGTATGCCAGTCGTTGATATAACATTCGCGAAGTACCATTCGCAAATATCACATCCCTCAGTAGTACAACAGAACATAGCAAGGTCCATAACTCATTCACATATTATTACAATACACAAACACAAGTCGTCTCGGAGCTCCTCTTGGGTCCTAAGAGGATATCTCCTGGGTTCGAGGTGAACCCAACTTAACTTACAATACCATTGTCTCATTAAACAAACATTTATTTAATCGAGCAGCTACATACTAAGAGTTCGTGCTGCTCGGTTACTACTACTAGCGGATATCTCTAGGCTTGTTCTCCTCCCGAAGCCTCCCCGATCCGTAGACTATGAGATAGTCTACTCCTTCAACACCTCCCGAGAGGTCGTTCATCATAGCCGATGATCTCGCTCCTTCATTGTTGTCGTAGTCCTCCTCCAGACGATTCAGACAATCTAAGCATGGGATTTAAGAGTGGTATGATGCAGCGTACTCAACAAGTTCATTATAGATAAGAGGTGTTTAATGCACTAGCTACGATATTAGACCAGAAAGTCTAATACAAATGCAAGTTTTGATAAACATTTCTTCAAGAGATTGCTTTTATTTCAAAGAACTATGTCCGTCAGCCTTCACCGGTTTACTAGAACTTCATGGAGCTCCTTTCCGTCGCGTTCGCAGTTCCTCAATCCCGGAACAAGGAGTGACAGGTCACGATTCATTACACTCTGCAGAGGTGTGTTGCTTTACCCATAAGAGATCTTAACCTTGGTGCCAACCGGGCAGCTTTCCCGTCCACACTTCCTTCGGTGTGAGGCCCGGTATAAGGTCTAGCCAATCATGTTCCTCCGCTACCTCGAACACCCACCCTTTGTTGCATACCCCGACCCGGGTCCTCGTCGGTCCCATTATTCCCACTTTCGGGTGGACCCCGACCACGACAACAGTTTGGGACTCGTTAACCAAACTCCTTCGCCGGTAGCTGCAACCCATCATAGACCACATTACCGTGGGAATTAGAGGGGATCCCCACCCTCAAGTTGTTCCGCAAGCAGCAACCGCTACGGTAAGCAACAGCTATACCGTGGGGAATTAGAAGGGCTCCCCACCCTCAAGTTACTCCGCAAGACACAACTGCTACGGTAGCGCATCCGTTGATGAACGAGAGGTGGAAACACTTTTGACTACTCCGTCCCACTCCGGATCTTATGGTTAACACGGTTATTACGCACAAGAATCATGGCGACATTTGTTGTTTAATCCTAGATGGATATAAAACCGTGCAATGGAACCTCCACCATATCAACACAATCCATGGTTCCATTGCCCACCACTTAGTCATATTCATAGTTATGAAAGTAGTGGTTTTGATTTTTGTGCAATAGTGATAACCATAATACTTTGCAAGTAATTTGATAGAAATACTCAAATGACATGAGCAAGTGATGAACTTGCCTAACACTGCAAAGTTTTCAGTTGGAAGGTATGGACTGACCCTTGTCCTCTGTCTCTGAAAAATAGCATCATGTTCGATAAGAACAATGGTTAAAGAAGCAATTATGCATGATTCCATTTTTAGGGTTTGTTCCCCCCTACCGATGTCGTTATTATTTTATGTAGAAGGTTGATACTAAGAATAATTTGAGGCTACTTGATTTAAAGTAAAATACAACCTTGAAATGTTGTCAAGGTGTTTTTAAAGTCCAATTGCATTAATGGACTTATTTTATTGTTGAAAATAATATGTGTGATTTAAATCATTATTTAAATCCTCAAATTAAGACTTATTCTTAATTGTCTTCAAAAATTCTCTTTGACATTTTATTTAGATAGAGAATTTTATGCTGATTGATTTTCATATTTTTAATTATTTTTTTAGAATTCTTATCAATTTTTATTAAATTTCCAAGTTTTCTTGTTTTAAATGAAATTGTGAAATGTCTATATTGCCCCTGGGCCCACTGTCAGTGGAGCCCAGAGGGTTGGGCTAGACCAGCTCGGGTCCACCGAGCCCGGCGGTCGCTCACTCCCTCACCTCGCGCTCGTGTCCGAACCCTAACCCTAGAGCTCTGGCGACTCGCGCGTCGCCGCCCCTTCGCCGAATTTCTCCGGCCAGCTCCAGCCATCGCCGCCGGCGAGATTGGTCGCAATCGAACGGCCGCACGACGGTGCACCGTTCGGTCCGCGCCGATCCGTGTTTCACCGCCGTCTCCGTTCGTCCCCAACGCCTCTGCGGCACGGCCGTGGTGATTGGTGGTGCTCCGACGCCGCGTCGATCCGGCGCCGTGGCGGTCTGGAGCGCCCTTGCTCGGCGACGCCAGGCCGGCGCGGCTTGGCGCTGCCGTGGTGGCTGTGCCGCCGTGCCGCCATGGCACGCCGGTGCTCTGCTCCAGTACACGTCTCCTCAGATCTCCTCCTCTCTCTCATTCTTGCCTGCTCTTCTTCTTCCTCCTCTGGCTTTGGCCGCGGCGGCTCCTCCTCCTGGAGATGCTTGCGGTGCTGGTGCTTTGCGGTGCGTAGCTAGCTGTGCTGATTGTGCTGCTGTGTTGCTCATGCTGATGTGCTGCTTGTGCTGCTATGCAAAATTGCTAAGTTATGTGCCTGTTAAAGCTTGCATTTCTTGCTAGAATTCTTCCCTGTGCCTCTGTTCTTGTTCCTATGCTTGCCTGACACTCATGTGTATTCATATATGCTTCAATGGCTTAATTGCAGTATGCAATTCTTGCCAAATTTGCAAGTGCCTGAGCTTCTGTGGCTAGTTTTTGTGCTCAAATTCACGAGCATGCTCATCTGAGCATTGCTGTTGGCTTAATGGTATGATTCAGTGATGAGTACTAAGTGCTTTACTTGTTTTATCATGATCCAGGGGTTCATCAAGTCTTTGATGTGCTTCTGGATACAATCATATGATTATTACTTCATTATCTGTTTATTCAGTTAAGGCTTGGGCGTAATTCTTCAGTAGCTGGCTCATTTCTGGTGCTATGCTTGCCTATAGCCATCTGTATCAAGTGTTAGCAAGCTTTGGTGAGCATGTGATCAACAGTGACTTGTTGATTAATTGTTAATCTTCTGTCTGGGCCTCTTTGGTGCTCATCCTGGTGTCTGTGTGATATATACACTTGTGCTAGTGAGGTGTATTGCTTACTCAAGCAATAACTGTTACTTGCAGTGATCCTCTGGATCATGTGCAAGGTTCTGGTTCATGATTTACTTGTTAATATCAATTATCTGTGTTGCCTGTATTGATCGAGTGGATAATTGATGTGAACTGTGATACAGTGATGATCAAATAAATTGTTGAAATGAAGCTAGAGGGATGCCAACATCAGTTGGGTACCCTAACTCCTTTTTGAACCCATCTGGGTAATGATAGATGTGTTGAGCTTAACTGTGGGGTTTTGTGATGTGGTTGAGGTAGCCCTGACAGTAATTCATTACTGTTAGGGTAGCTCCCACCTATGTTGGCTTTCTGTGATGGATAGATGCTCACTGGCTAGTCACTTGGTGAATTTCCAGTAGCCTTGATGTTGATAAACAAGATAGGCACAAGTTGCCTATTAATCTGATGGTTTAACTAGGCTAATAGGTGCTTTGTGAATCTGGGTGGCTACATAGGAGTAAATCCATGCTGGATTTCTCTGGTTTGATTTCCTTCTAGCCTTGGTTGTACTTGCTGGCACCAATTGGTTTAGTAACCAAATGATGATACATCCAGGGTTTCATACCCTTATTTGATTCTGTGATGCAATTGTATGCTTATTTATGAGCAAAACAGGGTTTTGCTCAGGTTGATCTTGTTTATACCTCACTCCAGCTCCTAGATGGTTTGTTGGTGTAGAGGATTGCTTCTATGTGGTTCTTGTGGTTGATTTACTTGCCCTGCTCCTCCTGAGCTTGATGCCTCTTGGTTATGTGTTGTGGTGGTGGAAATGTGTTGAACAGCAGTGGTGTTCAAGCTGTTCTTGTGTTCTTGGCTGTTCTTGGTTTCTTACCCTTTGGAGATCCTGCCGATGAGCTGCTAGGGTTTCTGGCTGTGAGAAGGTTTTATATGAACCTTGGTTGGCTCCTCTGGTCGACAGCTTGGCCTGGCCATCTTGGTGACTCTCCCCTGGTCTGTGTGTGTTTGATACATGCAGCTATCCCTGTGAGCTGCCTGTGTGCTTCACAGGTTGGGACTTGTCCTTTGGCTTGACACCCCGGCAGTGTTTGAGTTATCCTCTCAAATTGATCATATTTGCTAACCTGCCAAGTGGCTTTGCCACTTGGCTTAATGATCTGGTTGTTATGTATGTGTGCAGGTATCAAGTGCTGATCAGGATGATCTCAAGATCATCAAGATCAAAGAATTCATGAAGATCATAATGTAGTTTAGGTCATTTAGATATCTTGTAATTTTCCTTTTTCTGTTTCTATTTATTCAATTTTTGTAATGTGTTGTAATTCCATAATTCAAATCTGAATATTGTAAATGACATTGTATCTTGTGTGATTATTAATAAAGCTCAAAGTTTCCCTAATGAGCTTTACTAAATAAATGTAATGTTTATATTCTTTGATTATTCATATTTGTTTAATGAATTACCTCAATTTTTAATTATGAGATATTCATATTATGTTTGAATTTGAAATTCAAAGTTCTGGTGTTTGAATTCAATCATGCAACTTAAGTTATGATGCAAATTCTCCCCTCTCTTCTCAAAACCCTAAACTAGTGAAGTGAGTTGCAAGTTTATCGCACTCTCGAAACCCTAACCCTGTAAGGTGTCGAGAGAGAAACTTGTCCCCCTTCGATGCAGTTTTTGTTTAAAAGCGCGAAATTTCCCCAGAATTTACTATGAAATGCACATCCCTTTCTAAAATCTACCCCTCGATCGTCTCTAAACCTGGGACATTACAGAAAGCCCCTGATTCTCTTTGATCTTCGGAGCGGACAAGCACTTTGCCTACGCCTTCCATTCAGTGAAGTCCCCGATCAGCCAGTTTAGGAGGAATCATCGGTAGTGCTCGATTTCAGTGGATTTGGATGCATTCGTGTTAAATATGATAGTCAAGTGCTGGATAATTTAATCATACATGAGCTCACTATGGTTCGGTGGCACTCTTATACTGTATCAGCGTCCCACGACAGCTGAATTGAAACACAGCTGTAGAATCAGCTTCTGACTTTGGACAATTTAGGAAGAGAACCCAGTGTACCCGTAGCTGCTTCTCCTCCATTGGCTCCAGCATGAGTCAAATAGGAAACCTGAAATCCATCTCCCAACGCTGTCATCCAGTGCGGTAGCCAAATCTATCATCACGGTATGTATTCACTCAGTTTACCTTTGCCAATAAAGCCTGATGTGTTCTTAGTTCTCACTCTCGGTAAATGTTGTAGTTGCAGATAAATCACACTCTTCACTCATGGACTAATTTGTTGTAGAATTCCATTACCAGTCTGCTGCAGTAGTTTAGAACTTCATACAATGTATTGTAAGCCACAAACTATGAGGCCGCAATGCGAGCTTTAATTTGTTTTATGTCCTAAAAAAACAGAAATTGTGTAGGTGTCCAAACCGTTGTATAGCTGCTGTAATATTTATTTTTGCAAATAACGTGATTTTTTTTGACAACACAAACAAAAAAGCAGACATAGTGATTGATGTCCAAACTGTTGTAAGTGAATAGTGGCACCAAATGTTGTAAATTTGTTTGGGACTAATGTGAGTAGGTAAAAACACACATAATTATATCATATTTTATTTCTAGGTATTTTTTCAGCATGACAATATATTTATAATGTATCTTCCGTTGCAATGTAAGCTTTCTTGCGATCCAACATTTTTTTGGGACCAATTTACACTCCTAGAAAAATGCATATTGCTACTAAAATGGGGCATCCAAGTTGAAGAAAATGGCAAGATTTTCTTCCCAGGAAATCGAGATCCCTAGCTGCCCTTCAATTTGATGCTAAATAGGAGGTCAAAGCAGTGACATTGCCACACTACATCAACTGTTTGTTGGCTCAATGGCATGATCTTATTTTTCTCGGACTTAAAGTTGCATGTAAAGGTAATTTATTGGTCATCGGCGAGGTGTGATCCGGCGTAAAGTTATAGGTAAAATATAGTTCTCGGTAATTCGACATCGAAGGACTAGGCATCACTGGTGTGCATACGCCATTCATCCACATCCTCCAATTATTTATTCTTCTCATCTACTCTTAAACTATTGGGAGACGAAGGTTGTCGGCTTGTCGCAATGTGGAGTGGCATGGCGATGGTGAGTGGTAACATGTGGCTCTGCTGGCACTAGCGCACATATATGGGTGGTCTCGCTAAAGCAGGCAAATCCGCAGAGGAGGTAGTAGGCCACACAATCCGTAGAGGAGGTAGTAGGCCACACGTGTGACCGCTGAGCGTACACTAAAGTTTGCTGGTTTTTTCGACATGCCACGGCTTTACCTAGGACAACTTAATTTGTGACATGCTGGTATTTCCGCAACATAGATTTTTTCTATCCCGTCGCAACGCACGGGCATATTTCCTAGTCTAGGAAAATATGCCAAGTTGTCTACAAGGTAAGGCCACCTCCAACGGTGGATCTCATACGATTTCATGTTCGTTTTTGTCCACGCACAGAAAAACAATCCCCAACGGTAGGGATCAAACGGATATCGGTCAGTTTTTCTATCCGTTTAACCGGAAGCAAATTTGAGGTATGTTGCCCGTGCATCTACCCTCATAATACTTGAGAAGAGAGTGTGGCCCTTGGCACTGATTGGTCTCTGCTAATGGGATGCGACCATTTGAATGTATTCTGAACTGTTGTGATTTTGTTATTTTTATTGCGCTTAAAAATAAGTAATTTTGCTTTGTAAATTTGCACAGTAGTATACACCGTTGGCTACATGCTAATATCTTTTTTCAAAAACAATTGAACACTTTTTCTCGATAATTTTGCACCGTAAATTTGGTTCGTCTATATTGTGTTTCAAAAGGAGGCCAATTATTTTTATATTGACGGTTAGATCTGTAGTTCCCTGTAGTTGACACAAGGAACTATGCTCAATCTCCAAGTCGCATGTCTCCGCAGCTCATTCTAATACTCCATCTTTTTATTTACTTCACATTTTAGGTTTAATCAAAGCTAAAATTTATAAAGTTTGACCAAAATATAGAAACAAATATCGACATCTATAGTAATGAAATATACTTCACGAAGATTCAACCATAGGTTTATATTCTAGGTATTGATATTTTTTCTTCAATATTGGATTGAACTTTGCCAATCTTGACTTTGAAAAGAGAGTACTGCACGAAAAATAAAAACCACCAGGAACACGAGTATAGATCAGAATTCGGAACTAATAACAATGAGTAAAACACAAACATGGATCGATCAGAAGGATGTAGCTCCAGGAACGAACAACCATTTGTTACAACATTTTTTCCCATAGAAACCATCGTGGTGCAACAGTGTAATTCCAAACCATGTGTCCATTCAGAACAAGAAAAACAACTCTGACATGAGAAAGATAAGCTGAGTGCGAAACAAATCCTTGTGGTGTTCTTCTGTTCTTATTGGCACCAAATCTGTTTAGCCGATAGCAATGTCCTCCTTGCCTCATCTGCATAAAAGAAACAGTAATTAGTTTGCCCTAACAGAAAAATGAAAAGGTAAGCTGAGTGCGAAACAACGTTGTCTGAGAACGCAACAGAATACAGTTGCATACCAAATAACACGATTGAACATTTGATCTTCAACCCTAAGATCCCACTGTTACACTTAAATTAAGGACTACTGTTGAGCTCTTATTTTTCCAAAGGATGTTTCCCTTTGACAATATACATTGGAGTTTTGAAAAGAGATGTCCGCGTTACTTATGCAGCCAAGCATCAATCGGGTATAAACTTCAACAAATCTATTAACTAATTCCACGACCACAAAACTAGGAAACTGATAAAGATTTATGTAACAGACCTGCAATGCTTGCAGCAGAAAACTTGGCAGGTATGTTAGCTTCCGATTCAACGGATGCCTTTGCTGTAGCAATCCCAACTGCCACACTTTGCATAATATTCAATCCTCCACATAGAGAGGAAAGGACTCCACCAATCAAACAATCGCCAGCGCCTGTGAGGCTGATAACCGAGGCAGATGTTGCAGGTAAATGGAAAACACAAGTTCTGGAAGAGCCTTCTCCAGACAAATTAACAGGCATGCTGGGTGGAAAACAGCCCTCCAATTTTTCAAGTAGCTGGGATGAGAAAGTCGTCATGTTACACTTTTGCTGATCCTTCACGATGTTAACGCGCTCTTTGCAACATATGAAAACACCGTTCGAGCCAAGTGTCACCAGAAGAAGCTTGATGCCCTTTTCGAGAAGAAAAAACATCGCTGGGCTGAGCATTTCAAACAAACAATCTACAGCTTCCATATTGTTGTTGCACTGATCCAGTTTGACAAAATTATATTTCCCTGGAGTAGACAGCGCGTTTGCCATGGCAACAAGCTCAATCTCATTTGGGGAAGTGCAAGTTATCTGAGCACCATAGAAAATTGTTAAGAAAACTTCAAATATAATAGGAAGAAGTTTACCCTGTCAACTCTTGCCGGACACCCCAGAGCTACTTAAAATATAAAACCCTCCAACTATCAAAACCAGTGAAAGATCACAACTTGAGTTTGCTTTCAGTTAAATATCAGTGCCTGCCGCCCCATCGGAAGCCACATCACTTTTTTTTCTGTAGACAGCCACATCACCGAACGTTGCCATCTAGAGATCGACATACCACTGTTCCAAATCACCTTCACTACCTTTAAGGCTCTAACTGATATTTGAGACTTAGCAATACACGTTACCAGCGGAATTTGAACAATTATGCCGATTTGTACTTGTTTTAATGGTTGAAGAGTGCAATGTGAACAACTATACAATTAAGATGGTGTTCTCTCGAATCCTTTGCACTCACATGCTCTGCAATTGGCGCAATTCTTGAACTCTTTACCACTGAGACAGGCTCAAACAACACGGGCACCCCTGATTCATATGCTACTGAAAAAAACAATACAATGTTTATCATTAACTTTTGACCCTACTCCAAGAAAATACAATACTAAAAACATAACATTGATAACAATTAAAACATTCAAGCTAAGGTTTTCAGGGAAACTCCTCAAAAAATATGGTCAGAAAAGAGATTAGAGTTCACAAGCATACTAAAAAAAAGTATAAACAAAAAACAGTTAGCTTCAGTTCAGTATTAATGTGGTAGTATAGTGGTAACTGGTAAGCAGACAAGCTAGGATGTATTGGGGTCTTAGGTCCGACCCTTGTGTTGTGTATGGAATTTCTCTTTAGTTTTCGTTTTTCATAAAATGAGTACAAATACTTAAACCTTTTAAGTAATAAAGTGCCCATTATCGAAAAAAATAAAATAAGTACAAATTTTGTTTGAAAATCCCTCCAAAAAAACTCCTGGGAGTTTTAGGTTACTACCGGTTGCCATAACTACTGGTCCCAAAAAATCGCTACCTGATATAGGAAAAAAAAAACCCTATCCAGCTTACATGAACAATAAAATTAAATAAGTGAATGAGCCTGTTGGCTCTAGAAGATAATAGGGAAGTGTAACAGCCTACTTTTGCAAGCAGCTTGAAGCGACTGAGGAGATAAATTGGCATCAAGCATTAGTAGAGGTGCATTGGAGATATGGCGACGGAACTGATATATCCAACTAGGGGTAAGAAAATTTTCCTGCCCAAAGAAAAATGGAGATAAATGTTGGTAACTGACACACACCAGTGTTCAATGTTATGGAAACAGTATATATTGTGTTACATAATTCTTACAACTGCTTGAACACTCGCGACGCCGGCAATTAATTCTCCATTCCCATCAAATACATTTGATACTACTGGGGTTGTAACATCATGAACCTGCAGTATTCCTATGTAATTGTTATGAGATAATGTTTGCTGCCAGAAAATAATAAATTATTATTCAGATGGGAAAAAATAAAATAATTTAACGATGTTCAGGGTGAAATAATAATTTAAAGAGTTTCTGTAAAGAAGACGTTCTATTACCAGAATAACAGTTGAGACCCTCGTGGTGTGTTCTATCCATGCAAAATTGGTGCAAGAAAACTGAAGGTTTTGTGGTAAGAAGTGCAATAACGTCTCCAAGAGAAGTGAACAGCATTGTTTAAGAAAGAGTTGAGGGATCACTACTTAATTATTACAAACAAAGTTAATAGGCTGGTCTTTAAATCATTTTACTTATCATTTAAGCGTAATTTCAAGACATGTTAGTTTAGCCAGTTAAAACATATTTATTAAGCTTATTATATCCAAGTACAATTTCAGTTTTTCTCTGTGATAAAAAAAACCCAACAGAAGTTTCTTTTAGCACAAAAACATTGATGTACATGAAAAGATGGATAACTCCACACTTACCATCTGTACATAGTCCAGCTGACCTCCAGTACTTCAGTAAGAAATCCCCTTTAGTAGAATAAAAAAAAAAGTATTGAGCAAATTTTCACTCAAGGCAGGAATGAAGAGTATTCTAACATGAGTAAAGTCAGAAAAACTAGGTCACTATAAGTACAAGACAAGATACCTGCCATATCATTTCCAACAACACTAATCATGAGCGGTTGAGTCCCAAGCTTAGCCATGCACTCAGCAATATTTCTAGCTACTCCCCCGCTGATATACTTAACCTATAAAGTTCAAATACACTATCAAATGGTATTCCACTTAAACATGTCTTGTTATAACAGAAATAAAGCTACTAAAGCTCACAAGCTATATGCCCCAAAACTTTTTCGAGGAAATGTAGCACCACTAGTTTTCATTCCTTAAGAGAACTGGCAGAGCCACAGGGTACATGGGAGAGAAAACTAAGGATGTATAAAATGCATAAGTATCAAACAACATTTGAACAATAGGTGTTCAAAATAATTATGGACCCTAAAAGAACAAAGAGGAAGTATTTTACTAACAGAAGATAAAATACTAAAACACCTATAATCTACCTTTGTTCAGAAAACAATCCAATAACGATGATTCTAGAGTACAGAGCTTCTGAGATTCCAGTCTTTTCTTCTAGATATTTTGTCAAATCGAGGATCCATCACATAATGCTAAACATGTGAAAACACGTTATAAAGGTTCTCTGTCTTCATATTAGAAAAGTGTCATTCAATTGTCCAAATGGGTCTAAAGCTCTTAAGAAACAGTATGATCCCAGCAGCTTCAGCCAACTCGAAAGTATTGTCTAAATCTTGTGTCAGGGAAATGTATGGCCACAAAGCTAGGACAGCAAAAGATACCGATCAATTGGTCCACATTGGCTTTCTCTCTCCGACATCAGGGGCTCTCTGTACGCTGACGTGAACGCGTAAGGATCCTCGCACCTGGTCAGCTTCCCCGTTGCTTTGCTTGGCCATTCAAGAACGTGATGCTAGCTCTGACTTAATTCACCACAAATCATACCCTGCTATCATCAATATTCCTCAAGGCATTGATTAGCCAAGAATATACAAAGGCAAGCCCAAGCTAGGTTTTGTAGTTCCACTGGACTAAGTTGGGGTATAAGTATCTGCAAATGCCACTCCCTCTCATGATTGGGATAAGAGAAAAATCAGTGAAAGTTCTGGCTGAACTCCTGAAATCAACGATTTGGTTGGAAGAAGTCCATTTTGGTTAGTAAAACCACTCTAATTTGGAAAACTTGGGTTAATATGATTTTGAAGAGAATGACTGGCAGCAAACACAAATCCTATCGTGCCGCGATGGTAGAGCAAGTTTCTACGTTTGCTGCTTTGGTCCTGGGTTTGAGTCTTATTACTCCCAGCACGCCAAATACTACTGCCAGAATTTTCAAATGCCGTAAGTTTAATCTGGCCAATTACTTCCCTGGAATTCTGTGAAAAAATATTTTGTTTGTTGGGGCAGAAATATTTTTCGAAACCAAAACTGGCTTCACTGGTCGGAAGAGGGGAGCTTGAGGTTGCCAAGCTTATGTTTGTCAGTTAGCAGACTTCAATTTGAAAGTAGAGGGGTTTGCTGACTACTTGAAAAGTCAAGCCCATTGTAAGAATAGGAAAAGGGATATCATCCTACCCAAACCTATTTTGCAGTTTTTTTTTTTGCTTGGGACCTACATCTCCCAATCCCAGGGAACAAATTCACAGTTTCACACCCTTGTATGAATAATATCATGCAATCAGCAAAATATCATTTGATCCTTCCTAGCTAACAACTTGTGAAAACGAAGGGCATGTTCAAACTTCAAAGCAGGAAGGGCGGTTTACCATCCCAGGGACGGTGGTACCAGGATGTGGTGGCACGGATGGCTTCGCGTGGATGTCCAACACCATTCCGCCGATGATCACCGGGCTCGGTTCAGCTTCCGGGGCGCTTAACGGATTCTGCGCAGAAAAAAGAGACGGATTAAGCGAGATAGAAGAATATGGGCGACTGTGCGAGTTTGGAGGGGGCAGAGTGGGATGGCAGTCTGGCGTCTCTTGAAGGTCAGCCCGTACCAGGCTAAGGATGAGCGGCGGCCGAGGGAGGAGATGGCGGCGGATAGACTCCATCCTCCGCCGGGAAGACGAGGCGGCGTCCTCGGCCATGGTTTACAGGCCCGACGGCGTCGAGAAGAATTTCCGGTCTATGTTTGGGAGCGGCGGCGGCGGCGGCGGCGGCCAGGTGCGAGTGGGGAATGGCTTGGACCTTGGACGACTTTTTCTGGTGGACCGGAAGTCCGGAACGAGAGTGTGCCAGGCATAGTTTTTTTTTTTACTTCAAATAAAACAGAAATAAAACACTATCGAAACAACGCGCATCCCCACAAATTTTTTTACGAACGAGATGAAGCTTTATTTGATTATTAATCAAAGAGTTTACAAGGATTCCAACACCACTGGATGGTTCATAAAGCCACAAATGCCTATAAGCATGCGAGCTAGACAATGTGCCTCTCTCTATATTTTTTTTCCTGAATCATTGAGAGCTTTATTACTTTAGTTGACAGGATCACTCATTAGAGTGCTGATAAGAAAACATGGGTTATAGTTGATCCGCAAGCATCTTCTCCTATCTAGACTAGCTTGTTTAGCGCACAAGTGTGTCGTTTGATTAGAGTCACAACTTACATAAATAACGCTTAAGCTAGGTAAAGCTCTCAAAACCTCTCTAATCTCATGATAAATAGATCTAATCTTTGATCTACTGTGATGGTCTTCATTAACCAATTTTACCACTTCTTTGGAATCAATGTGCCTCTCTATTAGCTTCTCGTTGCTTATGGCTAAAACTAGCCTCTAAAAATGTTGCTTCTTTAGCATGATCTAATTGTTAAGCTTCATGCACTAGCCACTTGAACCAAAAGTCCGAACTGATGGAAAGGGCTAGGCAATCCACATATACACTTCACAACACCCCCACTCGCGTGTGACGGGAGAAGAGGAAGTCAACACGTGAAAGAAGAAGAGCACACCGAAACAGGGCATCAGCGGTGGCTAAAGAGGGGGGCAACAACAATTTTAGGCTTAATTGCGAAAACCGGGGCAACAGCAATTTTTAGGCTTAATTGCGAAAACCATGTGAAAGCCGGATTTGAACTCGAGACCTGGGCTCTGATACCATGTTAAGCTTCATGCACTAGCCACTTGAACCAAAAGTCCGAACGATGGAAAGGGCTAGGCAATCCACATATACACTTCACAACAGTAATCATGTATTGTGGACCTTACTTGTTACCTCCTTTGATCTCCTTTATGATATTTAGGCAGTCCGACGCGATCAACACTTGCGAGTCTAAATATCTGAAGCAAGCGAGAGAGCCTAGAGTTTTAGGTACCGTGATATTCGAAAACAACCGTTTAAGCCCCACATAATTGACCATTGTTGTCCCTGCATACAATGCCACACCAACACGATTTTTCACTTTGGCTACAACTCCCTCACTGTTAATTTTCATGATCCCTTCTTCAGGTGGCATCCGTATCGCTCGCGGCGCTATAGCGGGTCGAAAGCTCGGAACCTCCTCCTTCCTATGAGTCAGGTTCAGTCCTGCCAAATACCTCGAGATGAACAAGTGTGTTAGTTAGTGGAGCATGTTGTTCTCTTTCATGGATCATCTTTGTCCATGCCCACAAAATTGCACATAGAGTGACTAGAACTTCGATGAACTGATTCTAACTCAGCACTCGACTCAAATTTGAAATACAAATGTGCGGATCCTCCATTATGTCTTCCACCAACGGTAAAACAAGATCATCATCTCATTGCCCACACACTAGCCGTCATATTGCAATTAAATAGCGAGTGCCTCCACGAGTCTCCAGCTGCATTGCAAATTGGGCAGACAACAGACTCTGCCATATGGAGATTTGTGCGCAGCACGCCCGTGGGCAGCGAAGCCCTGGCCAGTCTCCACGCAAAAATTCCGAGTTTTGACAGAACTTTCACCATCCACGGCCTTTTCCACAAAGACTCAAACTTATCCTGGTTTGATATTTCAGCATGTCCATCAAAGTAATTCTCCCGACGCCTCTTTGTTTCAGCTAGCATCTTTTTTCGAGTACCCGCAGCGTGTTTTGTATTAAGCTCGAATGGTGAAAAGAACGATGTCCGTACAAGGTGAGGAAACAACCTCATAGTTGCTCGCCACAGATGGCTAACAGCAGTAACACACACCCCCACCTAGGTTATTCCTCTATCCTGCCTACCGCGGGCCACCGTCCACGATCGCGAGGTATCCACAATCTGATCAACGACGTGGTCCGAGATCCTTGACTTACCGCCAAAAACGCGTGCATTTCGTTGAAGCCATATAGATCAGATGACAAGTATGACGAGGGAGTTCCCATCCTTTCTGCTCGCAGCGAGAAGAGCGCCAACTGCCGCAGGCCACCAGTCGGAGAGATTGCCGGATGGGGCAGAGAGGGCGACGCCGGTGCGGTGGGTGACACCGTCCCAAACCTGGAGTGCAAAGGGGCACTCCACCGAGAGGTGATCGATGGTTTTATCATCCACCTGGCACAAGGGGCAGAGGACATGGGAGGGCAGGCCAAGGCGAATACGATGGTCCGCAGTCCAGCATCATCGCCGCAACGCAAGCCATGCGTGCATCATGTATGCCATTGGCGCGAACGAGTTCCAGATGTTTGCCGTACCTGGCATCGTGGTTTTTCCCTTGAAGAAGGCGAGCAGATCGAGCTGAAAATATCCCATCGCTAGTCCACTTCCAGAGGAAGTTGTCCGCCTTGGCCTGCAGTGAGTAGATGGCGACGGCCTCCCAGAGCTTAAGGAACTGGACGACAGCATCAACCGTCAGCTCTCCTGCAATAGCCTCGACCCAGACATTATCAATCAGCCCGTCCTGCACCGTCATGCGACGCCGGAATCTAGGTTTAACCAGTGCAAGGACGCCCGGGGCAATTGTGCCTACACTCAATCCTCCAATCCACGGATCATCCCAGAAGAGGGTGGTAGCACCGTTTCCAATCGAGATCCTGATCGAGGCTTTGAAGAGGGCGTTGGCATCATGCAGTACCTTCAGCTAGCATCTTATTTGCAGAGCGGACTGAAAACATTCCACTTCAATCATAGTGCCAGGCACATAAATCAGCTTGTCTAACAAAACTAATCGGAATTTGGACAACATCCTCCACATCCATTAGCAATAGATGCTTTTTCAGCCCAGCAAGTTTCCACGTCTGTGTTACTGTATCTATAAATGATGAGACTAAACTTGGTGGCTCCCTGGATATGCACCAAACTGGACGGAGTTGAAAGTCTCGAGGAATCCAGTTGTATCTGTTGTTGCTCCGTCTCCTATGTGTCTTGTAAGTCCCATCTTGAGGGTGTCTCTCCCTCACAAATTGTGCTAGATTTAGGATGGGTTAGTACCCACTTCAACATTGAGAATACACTCATTCGGGTAGTAACACCTCTTTTAACACCCTTGCACTAAGAGTCTCAGGTTCATTCAAAATCCTCCAAACCTTCCTAGCCAGCAAAGCAAGGTTAAACAGTTTCAAGTCATGAAAACCAAGGTCTCCTCTGTACTTTGGCATAGTTATGGAATCCCAAGAAACCCAAGCCGCCTTCCTTTATCCTTTCTTACTCCCCCACCAAATTTTTTGGGTCATAGAGGTTATATATGATCACATAAACCCCTAGGGAGTTTAAACAAAGCCATTGAATATGTGGGAATGGCTTGTAACACATACTTTATCAAGATTTCTTTACCACCTCCTCATAATATCTTCTCCATCAAACCTTGTACAAGTTTCCAGATTCTATCTTTCAAATAAGCAAAATCTCCATTTTTGGATCGACCAACATCATATGGTAAACCCAAATATTTGCCATTGAGAGCTTCATTTGAAACCTACATGACATGCTTAATGTTATTTCGATTACCTTCAGAATATCCTTTCCCAAAGAACACATATGACTTCTCATTATTGATTTGTTGTCCTAAGGCGTTGCGGTAGGTATCCATAATCTCTCTCATATTGGCCGTATTCTTGACATTTGCCTGGCAAAAAAGAATGCCATCATCGCAAAGAGTAGAGGATTAACTTCCGGGGCCATATTTGCCACTTGAATACCGGTGAGAGCACCTGAGCTCATTGCATGTTTCACCAAACAAGAGAGACCCCTCCCCACACCAACAGAAAAGGGTAGGGAGATATGGGATCACCTTATCATAGTCCCCTTGTGGGTTTGAAACTCTCGGTGTGAGCTCCATTGGAAAGGACCGAGAACGGAACTGATCGCACTCCCCTCAACACAGTGTCTATAAAACCTTGGGCAAAGCCAAGCTTCTTCATGATGGCCTCAAGATAATCCCATTCTATGCGATCATATGCCTTCATCATATCCAATTTTATAGCGCAATGAAAATTATTCTTACTCCTATTAGACTTCATAAAATGCAAACATTCATATGCAGTGACAATATTATCAGTAATGAGGCGACTAGGAACAAAAGAAGACTTCTCTCCAGAAAAAAATCTCGGGGAGAATCCTCTTCAATCAGTTCACAAGTACATTGGATGGGATTTTAAACACCACATTGCACAAGCTGATGGGTCTAAACTATATGTAGGGTTATTTTACCTTGGGAATAATGACGATGAACGGTTCATTAATATCCTCAAGTGAATCATCTCCATTATGAATCCGAATAACAATTCGTGTAATGTCCTCACCGCATATATGCCAATGTTTCTTGAACAAATGCGCCGTAAAACCATTCAGACCCGAGGCCTTTGTGGAAAACATTTGAAACAAAGCATCCTTCCCTTCTGATTCCGCGTCCCCATAACTAGAAGCCTACATCAACAACGAGAGGCCATATTCCTCATGTAATTACTGGTTCAGAATATATACCATTTTGGCAAATTGATGGGCCTCCATCGGTCGACAAGTCAAGACCAAAAGATCCTAATCGTTTATATGGCGTTGGCTTTGTAAGCCCTTTCTTTCTCTATCTCTAATGTAGGGCTTGCCACCTTGGTTGACCCAATCTTCACAGATTCAAGGGGAAAAGAGGAAGAACGCGAAAAACTCGGCGAAGAACAAAAGATACAAACACACACCACACCTGGTAAAAATCAATTTGCTCTTAACAGTCCAAATCAGTATCACAATACAATCATGAGGGAGAGACCACAAGGTTGAATCCCAAGCGAGAGCTCGGCAAGAAAATGGTAGAATCACTCATTGGGAGAGAGTAGCAAGTCGGTAAAATCACGAGAGACATAATAAAGGTAAGTACTTGATTTTTTTTTGGGGGGGGGTTCATGAAAAAAAGACATATATTTTTCGAAAATAATTGGAGTATGCGTTTTTTTTCATTTTCGCTTTCAAAAGATATTTTTTTTTGCGGGGCGCTTTCAAAAGAATCAAAAGCGCGTCTTCCTCTCGGATAAGGAATTCAGGAAAATAAAACCATTAATCCCGGAAACGAACAGCCAAAAAGGGGAGAAAATAACTCCAACTCCCCTCCACTTCCTTCTCCGGTCGTCTACCAGAGTCTTCTGCCCCTCCTCCACCTCCGTTGCTACGCCAGCGGGTGGCCTGAGCTGTGCATGTCCGGCCAGCTTTTCGATTGGTAAGTGGTCTTCTGTTCCTGCGTTTTCTTCTGCCTTAACCCGTCCAATTTCTCGGTTCTTGGTTCTTGAGACACACTGCTCCTCGGTCCTGATCCGTGGAGCACTTTTGAACCGGAATTATACGTATTTCGGCAGATTGGACCCGTTCCTTAGCAGATCTCGTTCGACCTGGTTCTTTCCTTTCCGGGCTCGTTCGCGATTTTGCATCGAGGCGCTCATGGGGTACCAGGAGTTTGGATTCTTGCTGTAGACAAATGCTGCTAGGTGCTCCGGTCCTGCGCTAAATTTTCGACCTGGTATGGGCGAGCTTCGTTATTTTATTTTAATTTGGCGGCACATAGTAGGCTTTTCTGGTTTCAAGTTCAGTTTGAAGGTTCCTTTAAAAAGTTTAATTTGAAGGGGATAAACGTGGTGGACATGAGGTTATGTCAAGATGGCAACCGAATATTGGGAGAGGACAGATTTCGATATAAGGATATTATGTGTTGTTATGTTTCCTGAACTTTGTCTTGCCCAGGAAATCGTAATCACGACAAATGTTCAGAGAATTGTCTGTAGCTGTTATCGCGAGAGCTAATTCCATTGGGTGAATTCTTAAAAAATGCATATTCTATCAATTTGATCTACTGTTCTTGATATGCACCACGCCTTCATATCCACTTGGACGACAGAACAACTGAACAATGCTGCAATGCATCACCTTCAGCTTTCGCTATATGGGGTCATGTATCGCTTTCCATCTTCTTTTCTAATAAATATAATGAAGATTTTTTCTGTCGGTTGGAGTTTACTAAACATGGTCATCACTAAGGTTTGACCTAACATGACACCTATATTGCTATTTATTTAATCTCTTAATGGTGTACTAGTTTTTGAAACTTACAGGAATGCCAGTCTTGGTGCTCTTTTCTTTTGTCCATAGCAAACACATACTTAAAAGAATATCTAAAGTGGTACCATGTTATACCCCTTCAAGTATCATAAAATTCCACTTCCGCTTAATTATTACTAGTAATCATCTAACTTAATTATTAAACCCCCAATCGCAACAATCAGTACAGATAAATTCCTTGTGCAAAATCAGTCCAGATACATCCCTTTCTCTCCGTGCCTGCAAGCTCAAGTAGCTCAGACTATGTACAGAATGCTTCACCACAAAATGCAAAGGGAATTCCTTCGCTGTTGCTCGGTTTGTCTGTAGTGTCTGACGGCAATGTTAAGAACACAAAATATTAAAGTGGTCAGAAGTGTATTGAGCACGATGTTATTCAGTTATGTAGAAGTACCAACATTTCCTAGGAGAGTCTTGAAGGTTTATTCACACCACATACTGTTCAGAAGTTTTTCCTACCCCAACTTGTTTGGAAAAAAGGCTTTGATGTTGTTGTTGTTGGAGCAATATCTATGGCTCTTCCCCATTGGGACAATCTCTTATTTGGGAGCTTTTAGAGTCGGGAGAGGCAGTTTCTGAAAGGTTCACACTTTTTAAGATAGACCTGCCCATCTTTGAACTGTACTTTTTTGGTTCTAGGCTACTTGTTGAACTCATCTCAAGCATAGCTTCTCTTTCTTTCTTTTATTGATCCTCTAAGCATTCCATTTGGCAGTTAAATTAATAGCACTACTGACTCCAGGGACTAACCGTATTTTGGTGCGGCAGCAGTTTATTGGCACAATTTTCCATGGATTAGTAAGACCTGATGTTGCCATGTTTGTCTACTTTGTGAATCAGAATGATCACCCTTCCCTGTAACTGGAGTGGTATTGAATACCAGGTATGTTTGCTTCTGTTTTCCCGTTCCAGTATTATCTGATGCAAAATGGAAGTTTGATCATGTTCTCCCTTTTGCACGCATGTAAAGTCATGATGTTGGTCTCAAAGAAGGAAGGGATTCTCAGCACGCCTTTCCAATCAGGCCAGAAATCTGCTAGCCGTTTCTGTTTGTTTTCGAAAGTTCAATCTGCTAGTCCACCTCCAGGAAACACACCTGTTTATCTTAATGTGTATGATTTGACACCAGTAAATGGCTATGTGTTCTGGGTTGGTCTAGGGATATTTCATTCTGGTATTGAAGGTATTATCTCTTCCACTTGTTTCACCAATAATAGTGTAGAGCTCACATCTCAGCTATTCTGAAACTTTGTTTTCTAGAGTACCTTAATGGTTCCTTCAAGTTCCTCTTTATTTAGTTTAAGTTCTGTTGGTATTCAGAAATAGCAGTTATGGCAAAGGGTATAACATATATATCCCCCGAATATTGAGATAACAAAGTGATCAATTATGCGCTACATAACTATAAGTTGTGCATGATGCACCATTCCAAACTTCCAATAGCTTATGATTTGGTATGCATAATGTTATGTAACACTCAAATATTCAACATCACCATCAAACTTGTCAATGATGGATGTACCAAAAGGTTTTATTACTAATCATGAGCTATTCAATGTTCACTAGGTACTAAAAAACCACTGGTCTTTATGCCAGGGACAGATTTGATAGTGATTTTTCGTAGGTTTATAGAATATTACATCAATTACCTCCGTGCAGGTACACTGTTCCAATTACTTTGGAACAGTGTACCTGCACTCTGCGCATATCTTACTTAGTGTTGTGTCTGCAGTAGCACATAGTGCTGAAATTGCAACCTCATGAATATGATTTTTTATTTGTCTTTGTGAACATCAGCCATATTGACCCTTGTGCATAGTGTCGTTTCTTGTGATATGTTTTTACTTCCTTTATCCTCTCGCTAAGCATTCTGTTGTTCATCCATGACTTAAAAAAAATGTGCCAGGTGAAATAAATATGTTCCATTTAAAGAAGGTGTCTGGCAAAACTCATAAGGAAAATGAATATAAGAGGGACAGTGAATATTTCATGGTCTATTTATCTTTCTGTCAGTACTTGCATTGTTAATTGTTCCATATAATTAGCCTTTTCTTTCATTGTGATGTTTTATATTAGTTTTACTAACTGAGCTGACCATTTAAAGCAAATCTAGATTTAGTACGCATGCATTCAGTAGAGATGTATGTTTTGACTTCATATTTCAAAATTAGAAGTACCATAGGCAACAGGTAACCTTTTGTGTGAATTTCAAGCCTTGAACTTTCAGGATTCTTATGTCCTCCTAAAGCAGCGAGGCAGCATGACTGATTTCTGGAAGGAATCTCCCTGTTTGCTTGGATAAGTTAGTATTGTCAATTTGTCATAGTTACATGCTCTCACTGATAGGCAATCGGCACTTGCTCTACTGATGTTGGATAGCTTGTTTGCCTTATATGACGACAGGAATGACAAAGCTGATCATATTACATTACATTTTCATACTTCCATGCCTCAAAGTTGTCCGAAGTGATCAATTGTGTTAATTGTTCTAATACTTATTTATGGAATGAATTCTGTATAATTACCACCCAACTATTTCTGGATGGAGGATATGGCTTATTCTTCCATATTTCTGTGCAGTTCATGGTGTGGAGTATGCATTTGGTGCACATGACTATTCAATAAGTGGAGTTTTTGAGGTGGAACCTCGCCAGTGTCCTGGCTTCAAATTTAGGAAATCCATATTTGTGGGAACTACCTGCCTTGACCCTCTCCAAGTCAGAGCGTTCATGGAGACGCAGTCAGTAAATTACAATGGGGATATTTATCATTTGATAAGTAAGAATTGCAACCATTTCTGTGAGGATATCTGCAAAAAGTTGACAGGAAATTCAATCCCAAAATGGGTTAATCGACTGGCCAGAATGGGTATGACTTCCTAAAACTAAAACAAATACACATACTTTCGTTGCCGTTTATTTTGTTTTCGTGTGCTGCTACAGAGTTTGGTCCTATATATTAATAGTTGACACTTTCTATTCGATTCACATTTTGGTAAACCATATAAGGTACTTGTTTGCGCTCAAAGTTAAGGTACAGAAATGTTGCAGTGAAGAAATTCTGCACTAACCCTCTTAGGAGGCTTGTACTCTTCTTCTATGCAATGAAAAGAAACGCAATGTCATTGCGTTTTCTCGAAAAATGAATCAACATCAGCATTTGTTTACAGGTTAAACGTATCTAGCAGCGAAGACACATGCACTTTAATTATTTGCGTTACTCAATTTTGGGCATCTTCCAGCCTTCGGGTTCATCTTATTTGTTTTATATAAAAATTAGGCATCCAGAGGCCTTTCCCATAGAATGTCTGTGTTTTCAGTTTCTTTGCCTCTTCCATGTGTCTGTTGTATTCATTGAATGGCTACCGCATGGACAAACTCCATTTATACATTAACAAAATTACCCTTGCCAATGAGGCTGAGGAGAAGGATGAGATTATGCCATTATGGACAGAATTGTATTACCTGGTTAGCAGTTTGAACAAAAACTGGCCATTTTCCACTAGCTTTCCGCATCCAGCTTTATAGCACTCCCTTCGATGTTACATTTGCTAAGTGATCCTTACTTTGCTTTTTATTTTATAAATGTTATTCTGAATGTTATTCTAAATTTTATTGCCGCTCCCTGTTCTGCCCCCCTTTCTGTGGGCTGTAACCGATAAAACTTTGTTCATCTCCTGAAATGAAACGCAAAGGCTTTTTGCGTTTTCTCGAAGAAAAAAAAGATGAATTCCTGGTACATGTTTTTTGTGAGTTGATCCTTTGCTCTTACCTAAATGGTGATCCCTATACAAGTTGTCCACCATATTTTCAGTGTTTAGTTTGAAGGAATTTCCACCGATTATCACTTTAACCATACACTGCCACACATTGTTAATTTATATCTTATATGTGTTGTATCAACAACGTGATCATCTTTCTTTTAAAGCTCTTGTTAGCACTTAGCAGCAGCCATTAATAAGCGTTGTTCTATCTGCAGGTGCTGTTTGCAACTGCATTCTACCAGAGTCTCTCAAAATTAATGCAGTTCGTCATGACCCAGATTGCCAAGCTGAGGATAGTGAGAAAAAAAGGCTGACGGGTGCATTGAGCTGCTTCTCTTCAATTTCTCTATGCCAGAAACAGTTCTCAACATCTTCGCTTTTTCTGCGTTCCCCCTTGAAAGGAACTTCGTGGGATACAAAAAGATCCAGTTCAGATCGACTGAAGAAGAGCTGAGAATCAAGCTCTTCATGTGCCCTGCTCTTTACCTTCAAAACAGTGCGACATGGTTATCAGGGTGCTCTTGTACAATAGCCATTGAGGAAGGAGATGAAATGTGATGACCGGTGACTTGACTGTTTGTTTGAGCACGGGCTAGTGATGCACCTGAGCATTTGTACAAATTTGATATTTGAGGCTAGAATGTACAGTAATTGATTGCTTTCTTTTGTTAGCATTTGAGCTCGCCAATGCCATATTGCAATGAACTCAAAACAAACTCTAAAAGCATCGTGCACTGTCAGTGGTTTGTTGCTGGCTGGCATTGCCGGTATGCTTGTTTAGATTCAAGGGATAATGTCCAGGGCTTGTCTTGTAATCCCATTTTATGGGTGACACCTACTGTGCTAAAACCTTTGTAGCCACAAAATCTGCATTCTTCATGTATGTTGTGGTTCTTTCACGGCATCAATTATGGAGGTGACTTAGGAAGAGAGTAGGGCGAGGCGATGTTGGAGACTCCGGGACGAGATTAATACACGATCTACCCAGCTTCGCGCTTCACTATGGTGACAAAACCTTGTTGCTGCTTATTCGGCCCTGCGGGGATCAATGAAAGCTATAGCACACAACTGACGGGGGCTTGGGAACCAGCCGGCAGTCTTGGGCCTTCTTGAGTTATGGAAGGCGGAAGCTCTTGATATTCTTTTCTTGTCTAAAACAAAGCTTGACAAGGAGGAGATGAAGCGTATCCAGGTGTTGCTGGATATGCCAAACATGGAGGTGAAAAACTGTGTTGGTCGAAGTGGGGGTTTGGCCCTGCTTTGGAAAAATGATGTCAGTCTGGTGGTCAATCCGGGGATGTCGCGCTACCACATCGATGCGGTCATCACCGGAGAGGATGGCTTTACATGGAGGCTCACGGGCATCTATGGGGAGCCGCGGTCGGGGGCAAGGGACAAGACCTGGAAGCTGCTGCGCATCCTCCACGGTCAGTCAAACTTGCCATGGATGTGTTTCGGGGATTTCAACGAAATCCTTTTCGCAAGTGAGAAGCAGGGAGGTGTTCCGAGGAAGCAAACCTGCATGGACAAATTCAGAATGGCGCTGGACTTCTGCGAGCTGGAGGACTTTGGTTTTGTGGGTGATCCTTACACTTGGCGAAACCAAAGTCAGCGAGCAGAAACTTATGTTAAGGAGAGGCTGGATCGGTCTGTGGCTAATCTTGAGTGGCGTACTCGTTTTCCGGCCTACAAGGCAATAAATAGGGACCCCAGGAACTCTGACCATAGGCTAGTTATTGTTATCTTAGATCCTGATCCTCACTGCAGCTACTCCTCGGGGCTGCGCGAGGCACCTAAGTTCGAGGCCTCTTGGCTTGAGGAGGAGGAGTGTGAGGAAGTAGTCATTAATGTCTGGCACCTCTCGCTCCTCTCGGGGGACACCGCTGTTTCGGAAGCCATCAAGAACGTGAATGCGGAGCTCAAATCTTGGAGTAAAGAGATTCTGGGGGATTTGCATAATCGCATCAAGAAAGTGAAGAAGGAGCTGGACCGTTGTAGAAAAAGGGACATCTCTCCCGATCAGGTCTCTATGGAGCATATGCTGAGATATAAGCTCGAGCGTCTTCTGGATCAGAAAAATATCTTCTGGAAGCAGCGTGCAAAGGCTCACTGGCTGAAAGATGGCGACAAGAATTCCAGATTTTTCCACGCCTGTGCCTCGGAGAGGCGTAAAGTTAACCAACTGTGGAAGTTGAGCGCTGATGATGGCAGAATTGTAGAGGGGAAGGAAGACCTCATGACCTTCATCGCTGGTTATTATCAAGACCTTTTTACTTCCTCTGCTGGCACCAGAGAAGCTGAATTGATGGAGTCTGTTCCTTCTATGGTCACTCCGGAGATGAACTCCTTCTTGAGGAAGCCCTTCAATTCCGTTGAGATTAAGGCTGCTCTGAACTCCATGGGCGATCTCAAGTCGCCGAGCCCTGATGGTATGCCTGCCATCTTCTTCAAGCGGTTTTGGGACTTGGTGGGTGTGCAGGTTCAGCTGGAGGTTCTCGGAGTTCTGAATGGTGGCGCTATCCCCACTGACTGGAATGAAACTGTGATTGTTCTAATACCCAAGGTAAAGAACCCGGAGAGAATCAAGGATCTCCGCCCCATCAGCCTCTGCAACCTCGTCTTCAAAATCGTCTCGAAGGTGATCGCTTGCAGGTTCAAGGAGGTTCTGGATGACATTGTCTCCCAAAGCCAAAGTGCTTTTGTGGCTGGAAGAATGATAACGGACAATATCCTCATCGCATATGAGACCACCCATTTCATGCACTTGAGGAAGGGGGCCGGGACGGTCTGGCTGCTGTCAAGCTGGATATGAGCAAAGCTTTCGACCAGGTTGAATGGTCGTTTTTGAAGAACATGATGTTAAAACTGGGCTTCAACTACCAGTTGGTTGATCTGGTGATGGGCTGCATCACCACTGTCACTTATAGGGTTAAGGTCAATAAGGGCCTAACTGAGGTCATTACTCCTCAACGGGGCATGCGCCAGGGCTACCCTTTGTCCCCCTACCTTTTCATTCTGTGTGCCGAGGGGCTATCTGGTCTTTTCAAGAAGGCAGAGGCGGATGGTTCTCTCCTAGGGGTCCAGGTCTGCCCGGCTGCCCCGCAGATTAATCACCTCTTCTTTGTAGATGATTCTCTCATTTTTCTGCAAGTAAACGACAAGAGTGCGAATACATTGAAGGATATTCTGGCCCTCTATGAAGATACCTCTAGTCAGATGGTTAACAAGGAGAAATATGGCGTAATGTTTAGCAAGGGTACCTCCTCTTCGGCCAAGAGAAAGTTCAAGGGCTTGTTGCACATTGCCGATGAGGCTTTCTCAGATAGATATCTCGGCCTGCCTGTCCATCTTGGCAGATCTATTACATCTGCTTTTGGCTATCTCAAGGAGAAAATCTAGAAGAAAATCCAGGGTTGGAAAGAGAAGTTTCTTTCTCGGGCTGGGAAGGAAATCCTTGTGAAAGCTGTCGCCCAGGCCATTCCAACGTATGTGATGTCCTGTTTTGACATTACTAAAACCTTCTGTGATGATATCAGCTCCATGGTTTGCCGCTATTGGTGGAACAATCAAGATGATGAGCGACACCACTGGCTCAGTTGGTAGTGCCTGTCCAACGCAAAGAGTAAGGGCGGTCTCGGTTTCCAGGACTGGCATATTTTCAACTTGGCAATGCTGGCCAAGCAGGGCTGGCGCTCCTCTAAGACCCTGAATCTCTTTGTGGCAGGGTACTTCGGGCTAAGTATTTCCCCAACGGCAATATCCTGGACGCAGTGGCGGCCCCGGGCATCTCTTACACATGGCGCAGTATTCTCAAAGGGGTGGCGCTGTTGAAGGAGGGCTGATCTGGCGTGTGGGGGACAGAACTAAAATCAAGATATGGCGTGATCCTTGGATCCCTTTCGGCGATACTAGAAGACTGAGGTCCCTCCGGGGCGCTCACCGATCTCCCTAGTGGCTGATCTTCTGGATCCTACTACCGGCGATTGGGACGCTGATATCGTTGCTAGCCTCTTTCAGCCTGAAGATGTTCACAACATTCTGTCCATAAACATTTGTGATGGTATGAAGGACAAACTCGCTCGGCATTTCGATCCAAGGGGCCAGTTTTCGGTGAATTCTGCCTACAAGCTTGGAATTATGCTGAGAAATAGGAGTTCGGGTAGGGAGGCCGCCAGCTCCAGCCCCTCTACCGCTCCCGGTGCAGCTTTCGATTGGGATCATATTGGGCAGCTTAATGTTCCAACCAAGATCAAGATGTTTGTGTGGCGCCTTGCTCATAACAGTCTTGCCAACAAAATGAAGATCTCAAGGCTTGGGGTTGATCTGGATACCAAGTGTCCGGTGTGCAACAGACTCAACGAGGATGGGGGTCATGTTTTCCTCAATTGCAAGGTGGCCAAGACCTGCTGGATTTCCCTGGGGTTGGGTGAACTCCGGGAATCTTTCCTGCTCTGCACCTCCCCGCGCGAGCTCCTTTCCGAACTCTGGAAGAAGGATGAGGACATCCAGCTCCGGGTGGTCACCTTCCTATGGGAATGGTGGAATGTCCGCAATAAGGTCAATGCGGGGGAGAGCATCGCGGATCCTAAGGTGGTTTGTTCCAAAGTTGAGAAGCTTCTGGTCGAGTTCCTCTCTCTCAAGAGGAAGGAGAAGCCGCCAAAACCTCATGACGTCCACAAGTGGGGAAAACCTTCAGATAATCATGTGAAGATCAACTTCGACGGCTCTTTCCATGCCAATGTCAGAGCTGGTGGGTGAGGCTTTATCATCCGTGACCATGACGGCAAATTCATTGCTGCCGGTGAGGGAAAGTCCAATCACCTGGGAAGTGCTTTGCAGTCCGAGGCTGTAGCATGCATTGCTGCAATCAGGGGTGCGAACAAGATTGGCGCCAACCGAATCATCTTTGAGTCGGACGCCTCCAACCTGGTGCAAGCCCTCAAGAGCAAGACTTATGACATGTCAAGCGTCGGAGTGGTGATCAAGGAGGCTAGAAGCCTGTGCAACCTGAACTTTGAGTCTTTTGATTTCTCTTTCTGTCGTGCTTGTAACAATGATGTCCATGAGCTTGCAAAGCTGGGAGTAATTTCTGAGTCCATGGACTCTTACTGGGATGATCATGCACCCAGTTGTATCACTATTGTTATTGCTAGAGATTTAGCTGGGCCAGTTTAGTGGAAGTCCTTATTTAAACGTCAAAAAAAAAAACCTTGTTGCTGCTATAAGTCACTATATGATCATAATATAGCTGGCTCTAGGCGACTTGCTCTAAGGCATCGGTGGCCTTTTTAATCTCTCGATAAGATCTGTCTATGATCTATTGAATCTATTTGTCAATCTACCTCAGGCTTTTATAAGGGTTACATGAGTTCTATTAGAACTCGGCAGACAACTCCTTTCCTTGTACTGCAAATAGTCTTGTGCCGCACATCCGGAAGACTCTCTGGTCGTGCCGACTTAGCCTTTAGTTGTCCAGGTTTGGGCTTCTTGCTTCAGCTGTCTGGTGTGTACGCTGAAACTATCGCTTATAGGTCACCCCGACCTGTTTGATTATGCTTACGCCATGGCCATAACCATTTGGTATTCCCCTAACATTAGCCCCCAAGTTCATCTAGGGCTAGTTGCCGACTTTTAAGCCGAAGTCGCCTTTTTGCGACTCGCTTGGTCGCCGATTTGGCAACAAAAGGCCTTCACGAAGTTCTTAGACCTACAATACAAGATATGCTACCGCAAAGGCAGGGAGAATCAGGTAGCGGGCGCACTGTCTCGTCACCAACACCCGGAAAATGTAACCTTGAACACAATAACTAAATGTGAGTCAGCTTGGCTCGATGAAGTGAGAGCCAGCAAACATTCATGCTACTCAGTGGATTGAGAATCTAAAGCAAAGCTCTTGATCCCAAGGGTCACTTTACATGGCATGACAACCTACTGTATTTACGAAGCTGTATTTGGCTTGTGGGACTGAGGAAATACAACACAAGAACCTCACAACGTTTCACACCAACACTATAGGTGGCCATTTTGGACTCCTAGCAACATACTCTCGCATCCGCCGCCTGTTCGTATGGCCCAAGATGAAGGCTCTCACCAACCTTTGTCCAATATATCGTGCATGGTTCATCAGCAGGTGAAGCCTGAGCGTGTCAAGTACCCCGGCCTTCTCAAACCATTGCCTACACCCAATGCAGCTTGGCAAATGGTGACCATGGATTTCGTCCAAGGTCTCCCAACATCAGGCTCTGCCAACAATATTATGGTTGTCATGGATAAGTTCACCTGCTTGGCTCACTTCACTCCACTTCACCACCCCTTTATAGCGGTGAAAGTGGCAACAAACCCTCAAGCAATGTGTTCAAGTTGCAAAACCTTCCCAAGGTCACGATTTCTGACACAGATCCCATTTTTACGAGTCGTCTTTTCCCTTATGGGCAATGAGTTGAGGATGACCTTTGCATATCATCCACAAATGAGTCAATAGCATAAAACCATCATTTTGATGGTGAAATTTACGGTGTACCACCACTTCACATTTGCGGGCAAAAAACCACCACATTTTGCTAGTCTTTTTTACAGAATGCGCTAAACGTGAATTGATCTGGAATTGACATAGTTTCTGACTGGTGGGGTCTGCTGTAAGTGATGATGTGGCAGGAATACGTGAGATGGAGAGGGACACATATAATAGTTTAATAAAAAAATTCAAAAAAAATCTTTAAAATAAAATCCCACGCCTCTGAACCCGCCGCCTGGCCGAGCCCGCACGCCGCCGCCTCGCCGTTCCCATCCGCCGCCTTGCCGTGCCCGTTCGCCGCCGCACACGTCGCCGAGCCCGCCCGCTGCCGCGTCGCCGTGCCCGCCCGTCGCCGCCTCACAGGGCTCCGACCGACGGCCATCGTTGTCAAGATTGAGGCGGCAAAGGCGGCTCCTGCGGCTTGAGAGGAGGAGGAGGAGGCACGGGGGAGGTGGAGAGCCCAGTCGTGCTGCTGCAGGTCGCCGCCTCTCCTCCCGTCAGGCCGCCGCCGCGAGCTCCTCAGGCTAGTCCGCCGTAGCTCACCACTGGCGCGGCCCCCTCCTCCCATCAAAGCGCCACCTCCTTCCCCTTTTCTCGCTGTCCGGCGTCTCCAAGATCGAGACCCGTCGAGCCCACCGCACCGCTGCACGCGGAGCTGCTCTTCACCGGCGCCCTGCTCGCGAGCGAGGGGAGCTGCGGGCAGGCGAGGCGGCGAGGCGCGCGGCGGCGGGGTCTGCGGTGTGGCACACAACGGCGGGCGGGCTCTGCAGCGAGGCGCTCAGAGGCAGGTGAGATCTGCGGCGGGCCGGCACGGTGGGGCGCACGGTGGCGGACGTGCATGGCGGCGAACTGGTGGGCAGCGGCACGCCTGATGGGACCATTGGGGATATATTTTTTACACATTTTTGGTTTTTTAAATATATTTTATTTCATAAAATGGTCTGACAAGTCGGACCAATACCACCTCAGCCCTGACAATGGAGCCAACCGTTGAAATTTCGTGTCAATTCGCTCCAAATCAGCTGTGATCGCATTCTACAAAAAAAATCTCGTAAAATCTGGTGATTTTTTGTCCCGCAAATATAAATATAAAGTGATGGTATACGGTAAATTTCAACATCAAATTGGTTTTAATACTATTGACTCTCCGCAAACTGACAGACAACCAGAAGAGTTACTCCCCTTTCTCATCTACTCGGTCGAGTCCGGCGGCTGAGCACCAATCCTGCGCGCCGCCGAGGGGGTTTCTGCCCGTGGTAGTTGAAGCGAGGCGATAGTGTTTCCAGCCACTCGTCAAGTCAGCGTGAGGGGATTCCGGAAACCCTATCGCGAACTCCTCGCTGCCCTTGGGCGCCTACCTTCCACCACTCCCAGTTTAGCCTCTCGTCTTCAGATCTGGTTCTTCAGGTACCGGAATATTCAATCTTCATCAGATTCTAGCATTATTATGTCGGAATTGGACGCTGGCAAAGGAATGACGGAACTGAAAATTAGGACCAGTTCTAAGTACCCTGGGTATCCTTGCACTTCGGTTTCAGTTCCTGGAGGACTGGATTTCAAGAAGATTCAGGAGGTTTTTCTTGAACGGTCTCTTTTGATTGCCAAGTCCAGACCAAATGATATATTCACCCAAGATCCTACTCCTAAGTCGCTACGCATGGCCTTCTATGATCTATCTCCCAAACTGCGGCCCGTCCTAGAAAGAGATAGCGTCCGGTCCTTCCTTCACTTATTTGTGAACAACAAGGGCATGACATGGAGTTATACCATCACCTCACAGACCTTAACTTACATGATCAGTTATGATGCCCTACGATGTGTGAAAGTTATATTGGAGGGCAAGGTACCAAGGCTCAATGGACAGCATGCCAATCCCAACTGCATTAACCCATATGGATACTTCCCTCTCCATGAAGCTGCTGAAAGGTTTTCTACTGACATGATCAAGTTACTCTTTCATCATGGTGCATCAGCCAATGTACGCACAGTTGGGAATGACATCATTGAGAACCTACTCCCACTCCATGTTGCGGTCGAGAATACTTGCCTGCATAAGTATCTGGAGGATAATCTATTTCCATACCAGAATCATCGAGATTATATCTACAAGATTATCCATCTGCTATGCATGCCTGAAATGAAAATATTTTTGGACACAGTTAAACTGCTAGCAGAAAGAACAGATAATCTAGTTGATGAGATATGGAATTATGTGAAGGATGGGAAGCTTATCCATTCTGCAGTTTTACTTTTGGCAGCTCAAGCGCAACTCCGCGGGGGATGTTCCTCCATAAGCAATGACAATAGTAAGCGAGTTGGGTTTGATATCATAATGTGCTGTATATTGAAACATTTGGGTACCCTAAGATTGGAGGATAAGAATGCGAATGCACGGAAGCTGCTCGAGGAAGAGATAATATTTATGGATCTTATAGGCCATCTTGTTGATATAGTATCCCAAGATGGTGAAGCCCTTTCTGCATACATTCAGACACATTCAGAGGTGCCTCACATGGAGGTTCTGGGACGGGTTTCTTCTATTCTCAAGGAGTATGGGTTTTGCCCAACTGAAGGAATCGTTGATGTTAAGAACCTCCGCCCTTATGACTGCATAACATCCAACCAAGAGTTATACCACAAAGGCCCTATGGATTCAACCAAGGGAGTTACAGGAACGGATAATCTATGTGCTGCAGAGGAAGTAAATGCTGTGGAGAAGAAACTGCGTGGAGGATGGGATCCCACATACACAAGGAGAAGGTTCTTCCCTTATTGGAGATCAGTGCTACTGGCCAGGTGTTTTGTGCATGTGTATCCACCCTACGCAACAGCAGATGCCAGTCAACCTACTGTAACAACTCCTATTCCAGGTCTTAAGCGTCCCGCGTTTGGAATAGCTCCACAGCTATCAAGAAATTGCCAGTCCAGAAGATTTTTTGGTACTGGTGCATCCACAGCTAGGTTTGCACTTAGTTGTGAAGACCTCCGTCGCTCTTGGGGTAGCTCAATGGACAGTAATCCAATTCAAAATCACAACCTTTCACTGCTGGGAACAGTTGGGCAACTACTGACAAATAATCGTCAATCTAGAAGACATTTTGGTACTGCTGCGTCCATACTCTTGAAGGTGGCTAGGAATGCGTGACCAGTTGGCCATGAAGTTTGCGGTTACTCATGCTGAGCTGTTATTCAGTGCATGTTTCTCCGAGATGAGAAGATGAGGCTGTTGGTTTGCGGCTGTGGGCGTGCATTTTTTGTCAGCTTATAAGAGCATTGTTCATTGTTGGAATGGCATGCCACCCTATAAATGTATGGCCGCCCAGTGATGTACGAAGTACCATATATGTATTCGTATGTTCAGATCAGTTAAAAAAAAACAGAAGAATTAATCAATGTTTGGAAATCTATTTTACGGTGCTTCACACATGCGTGCCTAAAAAAGTGGAGTTAGTACCTGGCCCTTGCAATTATTGGTACAACATGAGTTATCACTATGCTATCAAAATGTCCCCATTTGTAGCTTCGTACGACCACAAGCATCAACATTGGGGGATCCACTCCACTTCTTGGGAGAAGGTTTTATCAAACTACAACCTTGCAGAGCTCATTCCCCCCCCCCTCCTCCTCCTCCTCCCTCTCGCTTGTGAACAGTTCTTTTGAGAGTCCCCTGCTCTCCGCCGGCTCCCCTCTCTTTCTCCTCCGGCGGCTTCGCCGGCCGGAGTGACTGGGAGAGGGGAGCCCGGCCCCTGTTTATAGTAGTTTAGATCTAGAGTATGTTTCCCTAGTGGAGTTTGGCATCATGCCGGCGGCTATGGTGCTCTCGGTGCTCCCAAGCGGCGCCGACCAGCCGGTGAAGGAGATCTCGCACGCGGTTGCGGCATGGTGCCGGCGGCTGCTGCCCAAGCTCTCCCTCCCACAACCCTTCAATAAGCTTGAGGCCATGGCACTGAATCTCGGATGCGATGCCATGGCTACTGTCCTCTGCAGATCGGAGGTTTGTGCTCAAGATCTGGAGATCTCGCATGCTTCTCACCATGGTGGTGAGAGCGGCGTGGAGATCCTGCTCTTGCACAAGCTCTGGTTGGCAGATCTTCATCAGTGTGTTGATGCTACCGCGAGCTGGCTGCTAGATCTCTTGCCCGAGATCTGTGGCTGGCGTCGGCGGGGAGTATCTGCCGCGCCAGGAGCTCTTCAGCGGAGGACCGAAGCCGGCGGCTCACACCGCCCTGCCTCTGCATGCTATGGTCGAAAGGCGACCCTCCTCAACCTCTACTTCCCAGGGACCAAGAAGTCCGATGGGAAGATCAGCCGCTCCAGCCACGACGCCGGACCAAGTGGTTCGTCCCCGGCGTTGGTGTCAGTTCCGTGGCGGAGCAACTCGACGGTGACCTCCATCAGATGCGGTGCAGACCTGGAAGGACATGATTGCTTTTTCCAAAATCTTTTTAGGGTCCTTTCTGTAAAATCTCAGTCCTTATCCAGAATTCCCATGTTCTGTAGGGGCTTCTCTGTAATTTGTACTCACCGCCCAGTTATTAATAACAACATCTAGGGTCTTCGGACCCTTTCCTTGTTCAAAAAAAAAACTACAACCTTGCATGCAGCCCTCTGCCATGCATTGTTCTAAGGGCATCTCCAACGGCGCGACGCATTTCGGACGTCCAAAAGTGGTCGCGAGCGTTCGTTTGCGTCGCCCCGCGGATATATTTTGCCCGCCCGTTTGCGTCTGCGTGTGCGTCCACCGGGGCGACCCATTTTTAGATTTGCAAGATATTTGAAAGCAAATATACTAGTACATTTTGATAGCATAGAAACTATACAAAGTAACCTAAAATACTACTTGCTGCCTGACGGGCCGGCCCCGTCGTCGCGTCGCTCCCTCGCCTGCTTCTCCGTCGCCTCCCGTGCGGCCGCTATGGTCTGGTGCGCCGCCGCGTCCTCTTCCAAGCTCTGCTGCAGCCTCGCGTTGGTGGCGTCGTCCTTGAGCGTCTCGAAGGACTCGACTACAGCTCTCTGCTCCGCCGCCCTCTCCTCTGGGGTAGGCGCATCGGGGTCATCAGAAGACCATGATATGTCGGAGTCGGAGTCCTCCGCGGCAGCGGCGGCCGCCACCCTGCGCTGTTCCAGCTCGGCGTCGACCGTCGCATGGGCCGCCCGCTCCTCCTCTGCTTCCTTCTCCGCTTCAGCCAGGGCCGCGGCGTCCCCGACCGGGTGGAGGGGTCGGTGTCGTTTGAGTCGAACTCCTCGTCGGAGCTCGAGGCCGGGGAGGGAGTGGAGTTGGAGGTGGAGGCGCGGCAGCCGGCCGCGGCCGACGTTGCTCATGGTGGCTGCGCGGCTGAGCGGCAGGCGCTACGGTGGAGGTTTGCGGTGGCTAGGGTTTAGGGAGGAGATGAGATGGTCGCGCCCCTGTTTATATAGATCTGAGGCAGGGCGAGGTCCGCGGCACGCGTGGCATCGGCATTACTTCGTGCACAGAGGTAGGCGATGGCCGCGCGCCACGCGAGGCATCGCCATTTACGCGGCCGCAGACGCCGAAGCGACGCTCGGCGCCGACGGCGGAGAAGACGCATCGACTCGGGTCAGCCGGGCGACGAAACATCCGTCAGACGCGAGTGGACACTTTGCGTGTCCGCGCAGCGTCCGCAGAGACGCATCCGAGGCGCATATTTGGGCCAGATTTGCATCGCCGCGAACTGCCCGGTCACTATGCGTCGCCCCGCTGGAGATGGTACCAGACGCATTTTCCGGCCCGGCGGACGCAAACGGTCGCTTAGTGTCGCGCCGCTGGTGACGAGGGAATACCTCGGCAATGCCTACGTATTGTAGACTAGGGTTTCGGGAGGAGCGACGATGGAGATTCCGGGGACGAGATTAGGCACACGACGTACCCAGCTTCGGGTCCCCTCGGTGGAGGATCCCTACGTGTGCTAGCAATCCAGTATATGATCATAGATGTGTTTACAGGGTGCCGCCGTAGGCGGAGCTATGTTGTCTATTTCCTGTCTATCTGTTGTCCTCCTTATTTCGGGTGTCCTGGCTAGCTTTATATATGCAACCAGTCTAGAGTTTTACAAGAGTCCTAGTCGACTACTTCTTCGGGTTTCCTTGTTGGGCCTTCTCCATATTAGGTCTCCTCCATATTGGGCCGAGCTAGGTATACTAATAATGGGTACCCGAAGGGTATGCCCATGTCAGCTGGAGATGCCCTAACAACAAATTGGCTTTTCGATACTTTGGACCCTACAATATCAACATATGCATCAACCCAGTGTCCTATGAGGAGGAACTACCACAAGATTCCAAAATCCTTCATGTTTTCCATGTATACAACTGCCCAAAGTCATCAAACAAGGTGTCACATAATCTTTCACATTACTTGTGAGTATTGATATCACTCATATACATGTGAAGATCATGGATCATAGTTGGCACCACACTCCTACGGGCCGACGTGAATAAGTACAAGTACAATGGCATGCCGGTGGCGATAAGGACGTCGGATGGGAGGACAAGCTCCAACTGCAACACCAATTCCCAGACTTTCCTACTTGGGGTCAAGCCACGCATAAGGAGAGGGGATGTTAACCGAAATCGTTGAAAAAATGTCAACCTTCGTGAAGGGAAGACAACTAGCTCAACACGCGACAAGTGATGCGCTGTGGAGCCAGAAAATCTCTGAGAAGTGGTCTCCCTGCTCGCCACGTATCGCAAGGAGAAGCAATATGAGGATGAGGAAGAAGAGAGAAGACACAGGGGGCTGCGTTGTATCAGACTTTCCCTTTATTTTCTAGATTCGTTTTTTCAAACTGAAATATCTTGAGAACCGTAATTCCAAATACGAACCGTTTTCACTTTTGAGATCGTCGCATCGAGATCTTCAAAACTAGATCCCATGTAGATAGGTTTCGGCATACTTTTTTCTAACTTCTAATACCGGTATGGTTGTACTCGTGGTGTGCACCTAACTGTACTCGCGCTTCAACTGATAAGTACTTCTGTTTTTAGTGTATTTGATGCAGTTTTTTCCTTTACTCAGTGACTGTACTTACTCGTATGCGCTACTGTACATGTGCTTCTGTATGAGTACTTTCTCGTGTGCGTGACTGTACTTCTGTACATGTAGTTGCTCGTATGCTTCACTGTACATGTACTCGCTTATGTGCACAACTGTACTCGCGCGTGTGGGTGACTGTACTCGCTTGTCTGCTAGACTGTACTCGCTCGTGTGGGTGTAGTCGATTGTGTGTGCGACTGTACTCGCATTTGTGTGTGGATATACTCGTATTCGCTCGTGTATGTGGCTGTACTCGCTCGTATTTGCAACCGTACTCGCTCATGTATGTGATTGTACTTGCACTTTTGCTATATATGTTTCACTAATTTGTACTTGCAATTGTAGCTTTGTAGTTCGTTGCACGTGGTAGCTAGCTACCATCAAGCATGGATTTGCACCCGTACGTACTTGCTCGGCCGAGCAGCGCGTGCTCGCGCGCGGTTGAAACGCGGAGCGGGAGCGCGCATACCTATGCGCGGGTGTACGCGCGGGGCATCTTTTCCGTAGTCGCTCGCGCTCGGTTCGATGGCTGACACGTGTCGTTCTCTTGTGCGTTGCGCGGACGAACTTTTCCCTTTCTAAAGGTTGGTCTTTTTTTAGTGGTACCCGATGTTAACTCCTCTACTAGCAAGGGTGCTTAGATATAAGCGGGGCTCAAGTCGAATTCTACAAGGCCCAAGAGACATGTCAGCCAGAACGGTCTGGCGAATATCTGACAACAAGCTGCAACCCGGCAACGACTTCTCTGTATCACTAGTATAAAGACGTGTTCGGTAACCCAGGGCAACTTGGATAATTCCATCTTAACTGAGATTTTTAGAGATACATGTGTTGGTTAGCCCAAGTCAAACATAGCCCACCTCATAAAAAACTCTCCGCACCCAAGCCTGAAGCTTAAATTAACCTTCACAACTTGATCAGGCTGAACACATCTCGCAAAACCTCTCGGGTTCCGCGCGAGACCCCCCCCCCCACCACCACCACCACCACGAACCCGCGTGCCTCTTCTCGCTCATTTTCTTCTCCTCACCCCTCCCATTTGGATGCCGCACGCAACCGCCGCACTCCACCGGTGCAGGCCGCCACCGCTCCACCCGCGTAGGCCGCCACCTCCCCTGGCGCAGGCCGCTGCCTCTCCCTTGGCGCCCTCCCTTGGTGTAGGATGCCGCCTTCCTCTAGAGCTCCTCCCCTGGACGCTCGCTGGCGACTGACTACCCCGACGCGGATCTCCTCGACGTGACCGCCTTGATGCAGATCTCCTCGCCAATGAACCGTGGCCCCGGGAATCGGATCTCCTTGACGCGGTTGACCGCCCACCGCCCCTCCCCTGGTCGTCGGACCAGTGAGCTCACCGGCAGAAAGATCCAATGGCCTCTCCCCTGGCTCACCGGCATAGGCCTGCCTGGTGTCAACCCGGCCCTGCTCCCCTGGCGCCGGCCACCGCCTACGCCCGCCCTCGCCCCTCCCTTGGCCATCGCCGACCTGGCCAATGTTGCTCCATGGTTTACAGATCGAGCTCCAGGATCTAGGATGACCAGATCGATTTTTTTTTACTTTGTTTTAGGGTCTGTTTTTGAAGAAAAAAAACTGCACCTTTTGAATATTGAATAGCGTGTATTTTATGGAATATTGAATCAATGTGTATTTTGTAATCGTGTGTATTTTATATTTAGGTATAGTCTACTTTGTTCAAATGTTGAATTAGTGCTAAAGATCTCATCTCTACCCATACATTGCGCTACGAAACAACTTAACTCATACATGTGCTACCAAATAACATCTTATCTCATTCCAACTTAGTTAGGGTCATCATGTATGAAAAAAGATAGTCATTCTCAATTGCCCCGGGCTAGCAAACACCCTAAGAGCATATTTCTGGAACGGAAGAAAGCATCCCGATCACGAACTAACGAGCGGCGGCGAAATTTCTTTTTGTCATAGGGTAGCTGTTCTTCCTTTTTGAGATTTCCTTGAGCCGTGAACTTGAGAGAGGCACCGTGTGTAATTAAGATTTATAATTGTACAGAACCCTTAACACAAGCATAAAGGAGGAAAAGCGGTAAAGCTGAAATAATACAACAAATAATTTCGAATTTTCTACAAATATATACAAATAAATAGATAATCGTTCTTTTCTTTGAGAAAATCAAAATAAATAACAATTCTATAAGATCAGGAGTTGGGGGTTTTTTTTTGAGGCCACATGCAATGGGAAAGCAACTAGAAAAATGTAGAAGAAACAATATTGTACGGGAAATTAAAGATTCTGATATACATGCCTAAAATCTCACAACGATCTGAGTCGAACCCTCATAGCATCTCCACCGGCGCCCCCCCCCATAGCGGTTCCGATAGCGATTTGAGGGCCGGGAGCGAAAATGGGCTCGCACCAGCGCGCCCCAAACGGTGCCGGCGATTTTTCGAGCCCAATAGAAGCGCCAACAACCCCGTGTCGGCCCCTTGGCCAAGGGCGCGAATCGGGCGGACCGGCGCCTCGCGAGGCTGAAAATTTTGAGCGTGGGAGCCGTCTGTCAATCACACATCCCTAAATTATACATCTTCTCCCCCAAAACCCCGTCCTCTCCGCCGCTCATTTCTCCCGCCCGCCGCTCCATCTTCCATCCAGCGTCCAACCCGAAAAACCCTCTGATAGGGCAAAGGTGTCCGATCTTTCAATGAGATGAGGATAACGTCGATTTGTTGGAGTTCGTGCTTGACGATCTGACTACACGTGCAAAGTTCGTGCGCCAATGCAATCGCTAGGACAATCTCCGAAAGTTACTGATCTTGCGGATGCACGATCACTGACCAGGGTCTTAATTCCTACCTGAAATCGAGAACAAGTAAGAACTAATATTGCAATTCGAATATTGCGGATGAAAGATGAAAGCTTTATTGAATAAGGTGGGATTCCGAATAGTCGGTCTTGTTCTGGGCGTTGGCCTCAAAAGAAGTACACGAGAGTTGCAGCAATGGCTAACTTTTAATCTAATCAAAATCCAAGTCTAAACGTGATGGCTATGGGGGTATTTAAAGGAGGAAAATGTGGGGTTTCAGTCAGCCATGCGTATGGTGGTCGAACCAAACCCTAGAAGGCCTTTCACCCTTCAATACGGACTCTAAAAAGTGGCTGACTTAATTCCTGCGAACATTACATGGGCCTGGCCCAAAACTAATAGTGTCATAGCACCATGTACTCATATGGACGAAATTATGAAGTGGAAAACTCTATATTTCGTCCATGTCTTTATCTCCAATTATGGTGGATTCAAAGTTCTGAAATCTCCACTCGTAGCGTCCTCTTCAATCCTCACATGTTTGTTGCCTTCTCCTCCATGTGTGATCATGCTCCAAAGCTTGTCCCTCATGTCCATGCTAGGTCTATCATTCCTAAGAGTAACAAACACATCTGATTTAGGCAGCATCATATTCTCATGTATGTGAGGAATAGTTCCAAGAAACGAAAGTACCTGATAGTTAAATTGTTTGGCACGAGCTCGAGTGATTGGTCCTTGTATTTATATGGCTGTAGGTACATCGGTTGTATCAATAGATGGGATGTCCTCATCATGCTCCCCTTCTTGAATTGAAGTCGTCCTCGACGCGATCTCATCTTCTTCACCAAAGTAAGACTTCAAATCTGCAATGTTAAATGTAGAACTAGCCGGACCCAATTCTGCAGGAAGCTCAAGTTTATATGCATTATCATTTATTTTATCTAACACCTTAAATGGACCAGCAGCGCGTGGCATTAAATTAGACTTGCGCAATTATGGAAAACAATCTCTGCGCAAATGCAACCAAACAAGATCACCAACATCAAACACAACATGCCTTTTCCTCTCTCCCAGCAATTTTATACTTAGCATTCATGTGTTCTATGTTGTCTTTAGTAGTCTCATGCAATTTTAATATCAATTCAGCACATTGTGTAGCATCTAAATTATTTTGCACCGAAAATGGTAAAGGTAATAAATCAATAGGTGCACGTGGAACAAAACCATACACAATCTCAAAAGGGCACATCTTAGTGGTAGAATGCATTGAACGATTGTAAGCAAATTCAATATGAGGCAAATATTCTTCCCACAATTTTAAGTTCTTCTTCAAAACAGCCCGCAACATAGTAGACAATGTTCTATTTACTACTTCAGTTTGTCCATCAGTTTGGGGATGACATGTAGTACTAAACAGCAATTTAGTCCCCAACTTAGCCCATAAACATCTCCAAAAATGGCTAAAAAACTTAGTATCACGATCAGAAACAATAGTATTTGGCACACCATGTAAACGAACAATTTCACGAAAGAACAAATCAGCAACATGTGTAGCATCATCAGTCTTGTGACATGGAATAAAGTGTGCCATCTTAGAAAACTGATCCACAACAACAAAGATACTATCCCTTCCCTTCTTTGTATGAGGCAATCCCAAAACGAAATCCATATAAATATCCTCTCAAGGTACACTAGGAACAGGAAGAGGCATATATAAACCATGTGGATTAAGTCGAGACTTAGCTTTTTGACATGTAGTGCAGCGTGCCATGAATCTCTCAACATCTCGACGCATACGTGGCCAAAAAAAGTGTGCAGCAAGGACATCCTCCGTGTTTTCACACCAAAGTGACCCATCAATCCTCCTCCATGCGCCTCCTGCAACAACAAAAGACGAACGGAACTATCTGGGATGCATAGCTTGTTAGCACGGAACATAAATCCATCATTGAGGATGAATTTGTTCCATGTTCTACCATCTCTACAATTCAGCAACACATCTTTAAACCAGCATCATGCAAGTATTGTTCCTTTATAGTTTGTAATCCAAAAATCTTGAAATCAAGTTGAGATATGTCATAGTATAACGGCGCGACAAAGCATCAGAAATAACATTATCTTTACCCTTTTGTAACATAAGGAAAAGAATAAATAAATTCAACCCACTTTGCATGGCGACGGTTCAACTTAGCTTGACTACGAATATGCTTCAAAGATTCATGATCAGAATGTATAACAAATTCTTTAGACCATAAATAATGTTGCCAAGTTTCTAATGTCCGAACCCAGCGCATATAATTCTTTATCATAAGTAGAATAGTTTAGAATAGGCCCACTTAATTTCTGACTAAAATATGCAACAGGTTTGCCCTCTTGTAATAACACACCTCCCAAACCAATTCCACTAGCATCACATTCAAGCTCAAAAGTCTTATTGAAATAAGGAAGTTTGAGTAATGGAGCATGTGTTAACTTATCTTTTAGTATCATGAAGGCTTCTTGTTGTGCATCGCCCCACACAAAGGACTCATCCTTCTTTGTAAGCTCATTCAGTGGCGCAACAATGGATCCAAAATCTTTGACAAAGCGCCTATAGAAACCAGCGAGGCCAAGAAAACTCCTCACTTGTGTGACCGTCTTTGGCTGCAACCAACTCTCAATTGCCTCAATCTTGGTTGGATCAACTTCAATACCCTGCGTAGTAACAACATAGCCAATAAACGCAACTCGATTGGTGCAAAAGGTGCACTTCTCAAGATTACCATACAAACGTGCATCACGTAAAGCATTCAAAACAACACGTAAATGATCCAAATGATCCTCCAAAGATTTACTGTAAATCAGAATATCATCAAAGTATACCACCACAAATCGTCCAATAAAAGCACATAAAACTTCGTTCATCGGTCTCATGAAAATACTAGGAGTATTAGTTAATCCAAAAGGCATTACTAACCACTCATATAAACTGAACTTAGTTTTAAACGTTATTTTCCATTCATCTCCTAATTTCATATGAATCTGGTGGTGTAACGTCCTACCTTTTAACAAAGGTAGAACACCTGTGTTCAGTGCTACTCCCTGGATCACTGATAGCACCACAGTACAAAATATAGCATTCATAGCAATAGTATCAACATTACAACGTAATGATCCGGTACGACAAATAAGGGAAATACAACTTGCATAGTCCAAATGACTAGCATTCAAATAAAGTTCAAATTGTCTAACACAGCGGAAATAAAATAGCATGGAGCCTCCATCATCTTCATGTGCCACAGGCAGACATGTTGGAATGCAGACTCGAGACCCAACCTAGTAATCTTCTTCAGATGAACCTGCACGTTTGAATATGCAGCCCCACGAATGGAGGTCAGTACAATGATGTACTGGCAAATGACACTTATTTGGTGGCAATTGTGAAAGACTATCTACATGATATCTGGCAAGTGGAGTCTTGGGCTAAATTGCATAAAGCCAATTTTATCCTATATTTTATTGAAAACAAAACATTTTGGAAACTTTGATTGATATTATAAACAGTCTCATGGTTAAATCCACCATGAGTTTTTAAAGAAATCACATGGTTACATCCACCATGAGTTTTTAAAAGAAATCACATGGTTACATCCACCATGAGTTTTAGAGAGTTGATTACACAATTTTAATCATTCGAAAAAGGTGTTGAGATTCTTCCGTACATTCCCTGTCCAGGAGCTCAAATTGTCCGTAACCGGGGACACGGCTAAGATCTTAGGTTTAACTCTCGAGAGGTTGTGCACTTTCACCTTACGACCCATTCTACCCAGAGAGAAGAATGAGACAAGATCTTTCAGAAGGAGAATTCAACCATACCAGCTAGACCCGTTCCCACTTGGCCGCAGCCACATCAGAATGTCTAGCAAACAAGTTGAACCTCACAACTTAATAATCCTGGCAGAGCCCATAATACCATAAGGCTGCACTGGAAGCTATCTAAACATGGACGACTTGGTAATCTCTTTGTTCCTGGGTGGCCAACCACAAGTGAAACTCACAGGCTTAAAACCCCTTACAGGTAGTAAACCCCCACACGATCCCCTGGTTAAATCCACCAGGTGTGCGGTCCAGAGCAACCACTCTACATCTGCGAACTCTCAGGTGATAACCCCCACTTAAGTCCACTGGTTAAATCCACCAGGGCACGTGGTCCTGAGTAGCCGCCCACCATACAACCATTCCACCCAGGTGTTTCATTGAGGTTGTTAATTTTCAATTTTCAAACACTTACAACCAAACAATGAAACATCATTGGCATTTGATATTGCTAAGCAAACTAAGCATTTCTAGCAGTGGGTTCAGGAGTGGCTACACACTACTAGGTTTGCTAGCATTGCATAATACTTCACTTTGAAAACAAAACCCCACCATGCATACTATTTTAAAACACTAATGCATAATATGAAATAGGTAGGATTTGAGTGTCACTTGCCTTGATCAAAGCAACCAGCACACTCGCAACAATTGCAAGTGTAGCCCTGATCTCCTTCACAATCTAATCAAGCAAACAAAAGCAAAATAAACATAACATTCAAGATGAACAATCATACACATGTATGCATGCATGATATGATGAGGACATCCCTACTACACCATTATACGTCTCCAACGTATCGATAATTTCTTGTGTTCCATGCCACATTATTGATGTTATCTACATGTTTTATGCACACTTTATGTCATATTCGTGCATTTTCTGGAACTAACCTATTAACAAGATGCCGAAGTGCTAGTTGCTGTTTTCTCTGTTTTTGGTTTCAGAAATCCTAGTAAAGAAATATTCTCGGAATTGGACGAAATAAAAGCCCAGAGGCCTATTTTCTCACGAAGCTTCCGAAGTCCGAAGATGAAAGGAAGTGGGGCCACAGGGAGCCAAACCCTAGGGCGGCGCGGCCCCTTGGCCGCGCCGCCTGTCATCTGGGGCCCCTGTGCCCCCTCTCGACTTGCCCTTCCGCCTACTTAAAGCCTCCGTGGCGAAACTTCCAGTACCGAGAGCCACGATACGGAAAACATTACTGAGACACCGTCGCCGCCGATCCCATCTCGGGGATCCTGGAGATCGCCTCCGGCACCCTGCCGGAGAGGGGAATCATCTCCCGGAGGACTCTACACCGCCATGGTCGCCTCCGGAGTGATGAGTGAGTAGTCTACCCCTGGACTATGGGTCCATAGCAGTAGCTAGATGGTTGTCTTCTCCCCATTGTGCTATCATTGTCGGATCTTGTGAGCTGCCTATCATGATCAAGATCATCTATATGTAATTCTATATGTTGCGTTTGTTGGGATCCGATGAATAGAGAATACTTGTTATGTTGATTATCAAAGTTATGCTTATGTGTTGTTTATGATCTTGCATGCTCTCCGTTTCTAGTAGAGGCTCTGGCCAAGTTTTTACTTTTAACTCCAAGAGGGAGTACTTATGCTCGATAGTGGGTTCATGCCTGCATTGACACCTGGGACAGTGACAGAAAGTTCTAAGGTTGTGTTGTGTTGTTGCCACTAGGGATAAAACATTGATGCTATGTCTAAGGATGTAGTTGTTGATTACATTACGCACCATACTTAATGCAATTGTCTGTTGCTTTGCAACTTAATACTGGAGGGGGTTCGGATGATAACCTGAAGGTGGACTTTTTAGGCATAGATGCAGTTGGATGGCGGTCTATGTACTTTGTCGTAATGCCCAATTAAATCTCACTATACTCATCATGATATGTATGTGCATGGTCATGCTCTCTTTATTTGTCAATTGCCCAACTGTAATTTGTTCACCCAACATGCTGTTCGTCTTATGGGAGAGACACCTCTAGTGAACTGTGGACCCCGGTCCATTCTTTTTGAAATACAATCTCTGCAATACTTGTTTTTACTGTTTTCTCTGCAAACAATCATCTTCCACACAATACGGTTAATCCTTTGTTACGCAAGCCGGTGAGATTGACAACCTCATTGCGTTGGGGCAAAGTACTTTGGTTGTGTTGTGCAGGTTCCACGTTGGCGCCGGAATCTCTGGTGTTGCGCCGCACTACATCCCGCCGCCATCAACCTTCAACGTGCTTCTTGGCTCCTCCTGGTTCGATAAACCTTGGTTTCTTTCTGAGGGAAAACTTGCTGCTGTGCTCATCATACCTTCCTCTTGGGGTTGCCCAACGAACGTGTGAAATACACGCCATCAAGCATATTTTCTGGCGCCGTTGCCGGGGAGATCAAGACACGCTGCAAGGGGAGTCTCCACTTCTCAATCTCTTTACTTTGTTTTTGTCTTGCTTTATTTTATTTACTACTTTGTTTGCTGCACTAAATCAAAATACAAAAAAATTAGTTGCTAGTTTTACTTTATTTGCTATCTTGTTTGCTATATCGAAAACACAAAAAAATTAGTTTACTTGCATTTACTTTATCTAGTTTGCTTTATTTACTATTGCTAAAATGGCCAACCCTGAAAATACTAAGTTGTGTGACTTCACTAGCACAAATAATAATGATTTCTTATGCACACCTATTGCTCCACCTGCTACTACAGCAGAATTCTTTGAAATTAAACCTGCTTTACTGAATCTTGTCATGAACAATCAATTTTCTGGAATTAGTTCCGATGCTGCTGCCCATCTTAATAATTTTGTTGAACTATGTGAAATGCAAAAATATAAAGATGTAGATGGTGATATTATTAAACTAAAATTGTTCCCTTTCTCATTAAGAGGAAGAGCTAAAGATTGGTTGCTATCTCTGCCTAAGAATAGTATTGATTCATGGACTAAATGCAAGGATGCTTTTATTGGTAGATATTATCCCCCTGCTAAAATTATATCTTTGAGGAGTAGCATAATGAATTTTAAACAATTAGATACTGAACATGTTGCTCAAGCTTGGGAAAGAATGAAATCTCTGGTTAAAAATTGCCCAACCCATGGACTGACTACTTGGATGATCATCCAAACCTTCTATGTAGGACTAAATTTTTCTTCGCGGAATTTATTGGATTCAGCTGCTGGAGGTACCTTTATGTCCATCACTCTTGGTGAAGCAACAAAGCTTCTTGATAATATGATGATCAACTCTGAATGGCACACGGAAAGAGCTCCACAAGGTAAGAAGGTAAATTCTATTGAAGAATCCTCCTCCTTGAATGATAAGGTTGACGCACCACCCTTCGATAACACTTAAGTTACACTTTCTGCGCCTAGCTGAAAGGCGTTAAAGAAAAGCGCTTATGGGAGACAACCCATGTTTTTACCTACAGTACTTTGTTTTTATTTTGTGTCTTGGAAGTTGTTTACTACTGTAGCAACCTCTCCTTATCTTAGTTTTGAGTTTTGTTGTGCCAAGTTAAGCCGTTGATAGAAAAGTAAGTACTAGATTTGGATTACTGCGCAGTTCCAGATTTCTTTGCTGTCACGAATCTGAGCCCACTGCCCTGCAGGAAGCTCAGAAAATTATGCCAATTTACGTGCATGATCCACAGATATGTACGCAACTTTCATTCAATTTGAGCATTTTCATTTGAGCAAGTCTGGTGCCATTTTAAAATTCGTCAATACGAACTGTTCTGTTTTGACAGATTCTGCCTTTTATTTCGCATTGCCTCTTTCGCTATGTTGGATGAATTTCTTTGATCCACTAATGTCCAGTAGCATTATGCAATGTCCAGAAGTGTTAAGAATGATTGTGTCACCTCTGAATATGTCAATTTATATTGTGCACTAACCCTCTAATGAGTTGTTTCGAGTTTGGTGTGGAGGAAGTTTTCAAGGATCAAGAGAGGAGTATGATGCAACATGATCAAGGAGAGTGAAAGCTCTAAGCTTGGGGATGCACCCGTGGTTCACCCCTGCATATATCAAGAAGACTCAAGCGTCTAAGCTTGGGGATGCCCAAGGCATCCCCTTCTTCATCAACAAATTATCAGGTTCCTCCCCTGAAACTACATTTTTATTCGGCCACATCTTATGTGCTTTTTCTTGGAGCGTCGGTTTGTTTTTGTTTTTGTTTTGTTTGAATAAAATGGATCCTAGCATTCACTTTATGGGAGAGATACACGCTCCGCTGTAGCATATGGACAAATATGTCCTTGGTTTCTACTCATAGTATTCATGGCGAAGTTTCTCCTTCGTTAAATTGTTATATGGTTGGAATTGGAAAATGATACATGTAGTAATTGCTATAAATGTCTTGGGTAATGTGATACTTGGCAATTGTTGTGCTCATGTTTAAGCTCTTGCATCATATGCTTTGCACCCATTAATGAAGAAATACATAGAGCATGCTAAAATTTGGTTTGCATATTTGGTTTCTCTAAGGTCTAGATAATTTCTAGTATTGAGTTTGAACAACAAGGAAGACGGTGTAGAGTCTTATAATGCTTTCAATATGTCTTTTATGTGAGTTTTGCTGTACCGTTCATCCTTGTGTTTGTTTCAAATAAGCCTTGCTAGCCTAAACCTTGTATCGAGAGGGAATACTTCTCATGCATCCAAAATACTTGAGCCAACCACTATGCCATTTGTGTCCACCATACCTACCTATACTACATGGTATTTTCCCGCCATTCCAAAGTAAATTGCTTGAGTGCTACCTTTAAAATTCCATCATTCACCTTTGCAATATATAGCTCATGGGACAAATAGCTTAAAAACTATTGTGGTATTGAATATGTAATTATGCACTTTATCTCTTATTAAGTTGCTTGTTGTGCGATAACCATGTTTACTGGGGAACGCCATCAACTCATTGTTGAATTTCATGTGAGTTGCTATGCATGTTCGTCTTGTCTGAAGTAAGGGCGATCTACACTGAGTTGAATGGTTTGAGCATGCATATTGTGAGAGAAGAACATTGGGCCGCTAACTAAAGCCATGATTCATGGTGGAAGTTTCAGTTTTGGACAAATATCCTCAAATCTCTAATGAGAAAAGAATTAATTGTTGTCAAATGCTTAAAGCATTAAAAGAGGAGTCCATTATCTGTTGTCTATGTTGTCCCGGTATGGATGTCTAAGTTGAGAATAATCAAAAGCGAGAAATCCAAATGCGAGCTTTCTCCTTAGACCTTTGTACAGGCGGCATAGAGGTACCCCTTTGTGAAACTTGGTTAAAGCATATGTATTGCGGTGATAATCCAGGTAGTCCAAGCTAATTAGGACAAGGTGCGAGCACTATTAGTACACTATGCATGAGGCTTGCAACTTATAAGATATAATTTACATGATGCATATGCTTTATTACTACCGTTGACAAAATTGTTTCATGTTTTCAAAATCAAAGCTCTAGCACAAATATAGCAATCGATGCTTTTCCTCTATGAGGACCATTCTTTTACTTTCAATGTTGAGTCAGTTCACCTATTTCTATCCACCTCAAGAAGCAAACACTTGTGTGAACTGTGCATTGATTCTTACATACTTGCTTATTGCACTTATTATATTACTCTATGTTGACAATATCCATGAGATATATATGTTACAAGTTGAAAGCAACCGCTGAAACTTAATCTTCTTTTGTGTTGCTTCAATACCTTTACTTTGAATTATTGCTTTATGAGTTAACTCTTATGCAAGACTTATTGATGCTTGTCTTGAAGTGCTATTCATGAAAAGTCTTTGCTTTATGATTCACTTGTTTACTCATGTCATACACATTGTTTTGATCGCTGCATTCTCTACATATGCTTTACAAATAGTATGATCAAGTTTATGATGGCATGTCACTCCGAAATTATCTTTGTTATCGTTTTACCTGCTCGGACGAGCAGAACTAAGCTTGGGGATGCTGATACGTCTCCAACGTATCGATAATTTCTTGTGTTCCATGCCACATTATTGATGTTATCTACATGTTTTATGCACACTTTATGTCATATTCGTGCATTTTCTGGAACTAACCTATTAACAAGATGTCGAAGTGCCAGTTCTGCTGTTTTTGGTTTCAGAAATCCTAGTAAAGAAATATTCTCGGAATTGGACGAAATAAAAGCCGAGGCCTATTTTCTCACGAAGCTTCCGAAGTCCGAAGATGAAAGGAAGTGGGGCCACGGGGAGCCAAACCCTAGGCGGCGCGCCCCCCTGGCCGCCGCCCGTCATCTGGGGCCCCTGTGCCCCCTCTCGACTTGCCCTTCCGCCTACTTAAAGCCTCCGTGACGAAACTTCCAGCAGAGAGCCACGATACGGAAAACATTAGAGACGCCGTCGCCGCCGATCCCATCTCGGGGGATCCTGGAGATCGCCTCCGGCACCCGAGAGGGGAATCATCTCCCGGAGGACTCTACACCGCCATGGTCGCCTCCGGAGTGATGAGTGAGTAGTCTACCCCTGGACTATGGGTCCATAGCAGTAGCTAGATGGTTGTCTTCTCCCCATTGTGCTATCATTGTCGGATCTTGTGAGCTGCCTATCATGATCAAGATCATCTATATGTAATTCTATATGTTGCGTTTGTTGGGATCCGATGAATAGAGAATACTTGTTATGTTGATTATCAAAGTTATGCTTATGTGTTGTTTATGATCTTGCATGCTCTCCGTTTCTAGTAGAGGCTCTGGCCAAGTTTTTACTTTTAACTCCAAGAGGGGGTACTTATGCTCGATAGTGGGTTCATGCCTGCATTGACACCTGGGACAGTGACAGAAAGTTCTAAGGTTGTGTTGTGCTGTTGCCACTAGGGATAAAACATTGATGCTATGTCTAAGGATGTAGTTGTTGATTACATTACGCACCATACTTAATGCAATTGTCGTTGCTTTGCAACTTAATACCGGAGGGGGTTCGGATGATAACTGAAGGTGGACTTTTTAGGCATAGATGCAGTTGGATGGCGGTCTATGTACTTTGTTGTAATGCCCAATTAAATCTCACTATACTCATCATGATATGTATGTGCATGGTCATGCTCTCTTTATTTGTCAATTGCCCAACTGTAATTTGTTCACCCAACATGCTGTTCGTCTTATGGGAGAGACACCTCTAGTGAACTGTGGACCCCGGTCCAATTCTCTTTACTGAAATACAATCTACTGCAATACTTGTTTTTACTGTTTTCTCTGCAAACAATCATCTTCCACATAATACGGTTAATCCTTTGTTACAGCAAGCCGGTGAGATTGACAACCTCACTGTTTCGTTGGGGCAAAGTACTTTGGTTGTGTTGTGCAGGTTCCACGTTGGCGCCGGATCTCCGGTGTTGCGCCGCACTACATCCCGCCGCCATCAACCTTCAACGTGCTTCTTGGCTCCTCCTGGTTCGATAAACCTTGGTTTCTTTCTGAGGGAAAACTTGCTGCTGTGCTCATCATACCTTCCTCTTGGGGTTGCCCAACGAACGTGTGAAATACACGCCATCACACCACTACCTCCGTCATTGATAGATGAAGATGAACCTACTGTGAAGCTCAAGTCCGATGAAGTTCGGATTGGACCAATTACAAGAGCTCGTGCGAAGCTACTTAAACAGGTGAACTTGTTTCTAAACGATACTTTGATTGATGAGAACTTTATACCGCCTAAGTCCTATTACTTATGTATCATCAGGTATCAAGAGGAGACGAGCATCGCACGAGGAGAGGAGCAGCTGGACATGAAGACGGACGTCAAGATGGACGTGAAGCTGGACATGGAGCTGGACATGAAGATATCTCATGGACGCGTGAGGGAGGAGCGGGAGGAATGCGCGAGAGGAGAAGACGACGTCCAGGCCGGTCCAGCACCCGGCCCGACGACGACCGCCACCCGGTCACAGGTTGACCGGTCGCCAACCCGCCAACCGGATATGAAGCATCGGGCAACAACCGGAAAGTTGCGAAGTTTCCGGTTGCCGCCCGGTTGACCGGACCACGAGCCCGCCCGGTCCCCCGGTTGACCGGATTCCCACCGGACCACCGAGTGTCTCGACCGATCTATTCTGGGTCGGTTATTCTTGTATCTTTTCGACCAGAACTCGTCCCGGACACCTATATAAGTGCCCAGGACGCCCCCCCTAGCTGCTTTAGACCACGTTAAAGATAAACCCTAGTTCTTAGTTGTTTGCTCTAGCAAAACTATTGAATCCCTACACCATATTGCTTGATATTGTGTAGATCCTGAAAAAGTCTTGTGTGATCTGTTGTTCCATTGGGAATTAGACGATTGCAACTTACCGCTTCGTGGTCGGCGGCTATGTGCGCAAGTGTGTGGAGTTGCGAATATCTTGCAGGGTTGAGAGCTGTTGCATTGGCGACAGGGACCAATCGAGAGATCTCGTTGCGTCATACAAGTTATCATCCACTTCATCGTCGTGTTTCTCCGCTGCCATCACCCCGTGATCATCATCACCACCGTTGCTTACTGAGAAGATCGGGCCACCCCTTATCATCTTGGTATCAGATTTCCAGTTTTCCTCGGTAAGCCATCCACAATCCACCCCATAGTTGAGTTGTGAGTGTTTCCTATCCAGAAAAAGCCATAAAAGTTAGGGTTAGGTTTGCCATAGCCTTAGATTGCACCAATTTCGAGTTTTAGTTGCTTTTCGTAGTTGTTTTTGCGTATCATCTTTCCATCTAGTATTGTTAGGGTTTGTGTTTTCTCTATCATCTAGTTATCATTGTGTGTCAGTTTTTATTACTCCGAGTCCACATAGCGTACAGTGTGCTTGTTCCCAACCATAGACACAGCCTTTCGATATAAAGTGACTAGGAACTTTCTCAGAAGAGACTAGTTTTACCGCTCGACAGGCTGCTCGTTAGGTTATCGGTGCTTGGCATATTTCTGTTGGCCGTGTTATCAAGGAGTTGTGTCAAAAAAAGAGAAAATTGAAAAGAAGCAAAAAGAGCTACATAGCTGCGTGTGTTATACAAAAAAAAAATCCAAAAAGAAAAGTGAAGTGCTAGTTGAATCAAGTGAAGGCCTAAGTTTACTTTACTGCACCCGTAGTTGAGCAATCTTGTGCCTGTCTCGTTGAGCTTTGCTAGCGTCTCTCTTGTGCATTGCAACCTTTCCCACATATAGTTGCATTGCCCCATTATATCGCCTTGTGTGAGTATCATTGGTTGTCTACGGTCAGCGCTAGAGCTTGTTATTGGTGCAAATAGGTAGCCTACCTACAGCCCCACATATCCTGCTTTGTCGTGTGATTTGTTCTTATACCCTTGATATTCGCTTCGCTACATCCGTGCACTAGTTGTTCCTACAAGTGGTAAGCAACACTAATTTACTTTGGAACGGTAAGATCTCCTTTTCTTATCAGTTTTGAGTGAGTTGTGAGAGTACCACCATATATTTTTGATTTAGTGCACTAATCTACTAACGATGTCTGCTAGTGATCATAAAATTGTTAACCAGGAAAACAAGAGTGCTGCAGATATCATCACATGGAGGGAGTATGAGGCTCTTCGTAATGAGATGCGACGTGAATTCCGCGCTCAGGACGAGGTGCTTAATGGGAAGATTGATGAGATTTCCCAAAAGCTGGATGCTACTCATGTGACCGTCACTACCATGCAAGATCAAATGACGGATGTACAACGTAATCTTGCTGATTTGCGCTTAGCTGTTGAGAATTTGACCGCGCAACAACAACAAGACGATGACGAAGATCCTGAGCTTCAAGATGACGCACACAATGCTCGTGATGCGCCACGTGGTAATCGTCCTCGCGGTTGGGCTCCACTTGGCCGCAATGGTCGTGGACAAGATGAGGAAGATGGCTTGGGTAAGCCCAAGTTTTCTATCCCCAAGTTTGAAGGAGGAGCTGATGTTGAAGAATACCTCACTTGGGAGCTCAAGATTGAGAAGTTGTGGAGCTTACATCCACATTATACTGAAGACCGGAAGATCAAGCTTGCTTCTTCCGAGTTTGATGGCTACGCTTTGCGTTGGTGGGATGCTTTTGTTCGTAATCGAGACGAGGATGGTGAGCAACCTATACGCACATGGCGTGCCATGAAGGAGGCAATGACTTCTCGTTTTGTGCCTACAAATTACTTGCGGAATATATATGATAAGCTGACTCTATTGAGACAAGGTGTGAAGACTGTGGATGAATACTACATGGAGATGGAGATGCTTATGCAGCGTGGCCGTGTCCGTGAGTCTCTTGAGATGACAATGCAGCGTTTCCTCAACGGTTTGAAGTATGATATCAAAGGCATTGTTCGTCACTACAGCTACACCAATATGAATCAATTGTTACATCATGCAAGAGAAGCTGAATCACAGTTGGCTGACGAAGCAAAGATCAAAGGTCGAGCTACAGGAGGTGGGCGTTTCACACCCCGCGCGGCACCATCTTCGGCGCCGGCGCCTTCGACGCGCTCCGCACCTTACTCTACTCCGCCTAGTAAGCCGGTCTCCAATGTGTCTAACACAAAGAAGTCCGAATCTGCTGCAAGTACGAGTGGCTCTAATGTGTCTACTGCGCGTAACCGTGATATGGTTTGTCATACATGTGGTGGCAAGGGTCACTTCAAGAGAGATTGTCCTAACCGCAAAGTCATGATTATCAATGAGGACAATGAATACGAGACTGGAGATGATGTTGATCCTAATGCTCCAGACGATGATGACTATGACACTGATGGTGAAGATGCATATCCGTCTAATGCTCGCACCATTGTTGTGTCGCAGCGTGCTCTTAATGTGTTGCCTAGTGCATCTACTCAGCGCTGCAATTTGTTCCAAACAAAGGCTTTAGTTGGTCCTGACAAGGCTTGCAAGGTCATTATTGATGGCGGGAGTTGCCGCAATTTAGCAAGCAAGGAGTTATGTACCAAGCTGAAGTTGAAGTATCTACCGCACCCGCATCCATACTATATTCAGTGGTTGAGCGACAATGGTGAGATGAAGGTAAACCACATGGTGCGTGTTGAGTTTGCTATTGGACCGTATAAGGATTGCATTGATTTTGATGTCGTTCCTATGACGGTGTGTCACCTACTATTGGGACGGCCTTGGCTCTATGACCGTTCTGTGCAACACAATGGCCGTGCTAATACATATCACTTGGAGTTCAAGGGCAAGAAAATTAATTTACAGCCTATGACACCACAGCAAATTGTCAATGAGTCTCGTCAGAAAGTTGAAGTCAACTTGGAGGATGCTTCATTAGATAGGCGAGAGAATTGTAATGTTGTGAGTGATATAACGAAAAGTGAGAGAGTGAATTCCTTAGTCTCATTAGCCACCAAAGAAGACATGAGAGAATTTAGTGAGGATCCTACAGCCATGCCTCTTGTGCTCTTGTACAGGGGTACGGTTTTGGTTTCTAACGACATGACCCCTCTTCCTATTGGTGTTTCTAATGTTTTGCAGGAATTTGGCGACGTGTTTCCGGACGAGGTACCCGCAGGACTTCCACCATCGCGAGGTATTGAGCATCAAATCGACTTGATTCCCGGAGCTTCGCTACCCAATCGGGCACCATATAGAACGAACCCCGAAGAGACAAAGGAGATACAGAAGCAAGTACAAGCGCTACTCGACAAAGGTTATATCCGCATAAGTCTTAGTCCTTGTGTTGTTCCTGTTATTCTTGTTCCTAAGAAAGATGGTACATGGCGTATGTGCGTAGATTGTAGAGCGATAAACAACATTACTATTCGATATCGTCACCCTATTCCCCGTTTAGAGGATATGCTAGATGAATTGAGTGGTGCTGCTGTTTTCACTAAAATTGATTTGCGTAGTGGTTATCATCAAATTAGGATGAAAGAAGGGGATGAGTGGAAAACCGCCTTTAAAACAAAATTTGGTTTATATGAGTGGTTAGTAATGCCTTTTGGTTTAACTAATGCACCTAGCACTTTCATGAGACTGATGAACCATGTTTTGCGTGATTTTATTGGCAAGTTTGTGGTTGTGTATTTTGATGATATATTAATCTACAGCCGCAATGAATCTGATCATATTATACATATTCGACATGTTTTGCAAGTGTTGCGTGATAGTAAACTCTATGGTAATCTTGAGAAGTGCACATTTTGCAAAGATAAGGTCATATTTCTGGGTTATGTTGTCTCTAAGCATGGAGTAGAAGTAGATGTGTCTAAAATTGAAGCTATTCAAAATTGGCCTACTCCCATGAATGTGAGTCAAGTAAGAAGTTTTCATGGTCTAGCTGGGTTTTATCGCCGTTTTGTGCCCAATTTTTCTACTATTGCTGCACCTTTGAATGAATTGACTAAAAAGGGTGTTACATTTGAGTGGGGCGTTGCCCAAGATCATGCTTTTGATGAACTGAAACGATTGTTAACTTCTGCACCGTTGCTTGCACTTCCTGATTTCAATAAACAATTTGAGATTGAATGTGATGCTAGTGGTATTGGAATTGGTGGTGTGTTGATGCAAGAGGGTCGCCCAATTGCATATTTTTCTGAGAAACTTTCTGGTGCTAAGTTGAACTATCCAATATATGATAAAGAATTGTATGCTTTAATTAGAGTTCTTGAGGTTTGGCAACATTATTTGTGGCCAAAAGAATTTATCATACATTCTGATCATGAAGCTTTGAAATATCTGAAAGCCCAATCTACTTTGCATAGGCGTCTTGCTAAGTGGGTTGAGTTCATTGAATCTTTTCCATATATTATTAAGCATAAGAAGGGAAAAGATAATATTGTTGCTGATGCTCTATCTAGGAAGACTATGCTATTAACCCATCTTGATGTTAAAATTCCTGGATTAGAGGTGTTATGTGATTTATATGCGACTGATCATGATTTTGCTGAACCGTACCGCTTGTGTGTTATGGGTAAAGCATGGGAAAAGTATTACATACACGATGGGTTCTTGTTTAGAGCTAACAAACTATGTGTTCCAGAATCGTCTGTGTGTTTGCTCTTATTGCAGGAATCACATGCTGGAGGTTTGATGGGTCACTTTGGGCGTGAGAAGACGCTACTCATGCTCGCTGATCATTTTTATTGGCCAAAGATGAGGCGGGATGTGGACAGGTATGTGAAGAGGTGCATTACTTGCAACAAGTCCAAGTCCAAGTGAAGCCTCACGGTTTGTATACTCCGTTACCGGCACCTACTACACCTTGGGAAGATATTAGTATGGATTTTGTGTTGGGTTTGCCGCGTACTAAACGAGGCCATGATTCTATATTTGTGGTAGTGGATAGATTTTCTAAAATGTCACACTTTATTGCCTGCCACAAAAGCGACGATGCGTCGCATATTGCTAACCTGTTTTTCAGGGAGATTGTTCGACTACATGGAGTCCCGAAGACTATTGTTTCTGATCGTGATGTGAAGTTCATGAGCTACTTCTGGAAGACACTTTGGGGAAAGCTAGGGACAAAGCTACTGTTCAGTACTACTTGTCATCCCCAAACTGATGGTCAAACTGAGGTGGTGAATCGAACCTTGTCACAACTGTTGAGATCCATGATCAAGAAGAACTTGAAGAAGTGGGAAGAGTGTTTGCCGCATGTGGAGTTTGCTTACAACAGGGCGGTACATTCTACCACGGAGCTGTGTCCTTTTGAGGTGGTGTATGGTTTCAAACCCATTACTCCACTTGATTTGTTGCCTTTGCCCATACATGAGAGAGTTAATATGGAGGCATCCAAGAGGGCAGATTTTGTGCGTAAGATCCATGTGAAGACTAAAGAGTTGATCGAGAAGAAAGGCAAGAGCAATGCTGCAAGGATGAACAAGAAGCGCAAAGAGATGTTGTTCAAGCCTGGTGATATGGTCTGGGTACATTTTCGCAAGGATAGGTTCCCGAAGCTGCGGAAGTCTAAGTTGAAGCCTCGTGGTGCTGGTCCTTACAAAGTGCTTGCCAAGATCAATGATAATGCATACTCGATAGATATTCCAGTTGATGAGTTTGGTGTCAGTAATTCTTTCAATGTTGCTGATTTGACACCATATGAAGGAGAAGATCTTGGAGCGTCGACGCCTTTTGAAGGGGGGAGATGATGAGGACATCCCTACTACACCACTACCTCCGTCATTGATAGATGAAGATGAACCTGCTGTGAAGCTCAAGTCCGATGAAGTTCGGATTGGACCAATTACAAGAGCTCGTGCGAAGCTACTTAAACAACAGGTGAACTTGTTTCTAAACGATACTTTGATTGATGAGAACTTTATACTGCCTAAGTCCTATTACTTATGTATCATCGGTATCAAGAGGAGACGAGCATCGCACGAGGAGAGGAGCAGCTGGACATGAAGACGGACGTCAAGATGGACGTGAAGTGGACATGGAGCTGGACATGAAGATATCTCATGGACGCGCGAGGAGGAGCGGGAGGAATGCGCGAGAGGAGAAGACGACGTCCGGCCGGTCAAGACCCGGTCCGAGGACCTGACAGCCGGCCAGCCGGCTGACGTCGCCAACCGCTAACCGGATATGAAGCATCGTCGGCAACAACCAAAGTTGCGGTTCGGCCGCCCCGCTGACGGACCACGAGCCCGCCCGGTCCACACCCGTTGACCGGATTCCAGACCGGACCACCGAGTGTCTCGACGATCTATTCGGGTCGGTTATTCTTGTATCTTTTCGACAGAACTCGTCCCGGACACCTATATAAGTGCCCAGGACGCCCCTAGCTGCTTTAGACCACGTTAAAGATAAACCCTAGTTCTTATTTGTTTGCTCTAGCAAAACTATTGAATCCCTACACCATATTGCTTGATATTGTGTAGATCCTGAAAAAGTCTTGTGTGATCTGCTGTTCCATTGGGAATTAGACGATTGCAACTTACCACTTCGTGGTCGGCGGCTACGTGCGCAATTGTGTGGAGTTGCGAATATCTTGCAGGGTGAGAGCTGTTGCATTGGCGGGGACCGATCGAGAGATCTCGTTGCGTCATACAAGTTACCATCCACTTCATCGTCGTGATTGCTGCCATCACCCCGTGATCATCATCACCACCGTTGCTTACTGAGAAGATCGGGCCACCCCTTATCATGATATGCACGATTTAACTTCACACAATTAGTTGATGTGAAGATGTTGCAAATGAGGTTCTCCGGTATTTTTATAATGTTGGTAAAGTTCTCTGGTTGTATTTGTTTTATTAAGATTTCAATTATAGCATCATTAGTAGCTTATAACAATGCATAGACACCAATTTAAAATAGGTACTGTAACATTTATGTTTTGTAAAAATCTAAACTTGACATCTCTGGATAGGGTACAGTAATACGAGACTAATGAAGTTGGATTCATTCAAAAATAGTTTGTAGAATTTGAATTATTGTCAGAATACTGATTTGAATAAATTTGCAGAAGCAAGTTTGTGCACGTATCAACTTTAGCCAACTATGGTTCCATGATGATCTACATGTTCTAAATATTCCAGAGACTACAAATTTGTAGAATTTGGTCCACTGGATTAATTTACACAAATTTTAATGTGTCAACGGGTTAAATCTCTGTTTTGAATTATGGTGCAAATTGCATCACAGAACATGTACTGTATTGTTGCATGGTTGTGTTGTACAGATTGTAAGCTTTCCAACAACATAAAATTTGTAAAATTTGGGCCTACGGTTGATTTTATATGGATTTTACAAGATGGGAACATTTTCTGACATTTAAATTCGAATTTAAACTCAGTTTGAATAATTTGACCGGGGGGGCTGACTGTGCAGGCCACGTGGCGGATCCCTATTGGCTGATACCCTTTCGGTGAAGTGATCTATCCTAACCACAGGATCTAGATCTTACGGTGAGAACGAAAAGGAAAAAAAGGAAAGGGGATTTGAGGGGAGGTGCTCACTGTGGGGCGGCGGCCGGCAATGGCGCGGCGGCGGCGTTCGGGAGGCGGCGGCGCTCGGCGTTGCGGGCGTCTCCGGCGGTGTAAAAGAGGCGTACGAGGTGCGGCCGTACGTGGTGAGGCGAATGGCGGCGGCGGCGCAGCTTCTCGCGGCCACGGGAGGCCGGGGCGGGCGGCTGTAAGCGGCGGCGCTACGGGCTGCTCCGGCGAGAAATCGCCGCAGCCTGGCGGCGTGGCTTGAGCAGTGGCGTGGGGGAAAAGGAGGAGGAGGACGGGGGCTTTAAGGGGAGGGGCTCGGGGCCGGTTGGGGAGAGGCGCGGGGTCGGGCGACGGGAGTGGAGGTCGTGGGGGCGCTACGTGGGGAGCGGGAGGTTGGGGATGGCCTCGTGGGTGGGGCCCACGGGCAGAAGAGAGAGAGGGAGAGAGGTGCGGCGCGCGGGCCACTTCTGGCCAGGTTGGGCCGCCGGTCGGGCTGGGCTGGCCCAGTTCGGCCGGTTAGGTCCGTTTTCTCTTTTTTTTTTGTTCTTTTTGTTTTCTTTTTCTGCTTTCTTTTATAACTTTTGATTCACAACTCCGATCGAGTTCAAATTTGTTTCAAAAATTTTGAAATATCCAGGGCTTTGTTTTGGACCAAAAGGGGCAAGAAAGGCTCATTTGGAAAATAAATAAAATAATTTTAGCACATAGCCTAAATAGAAACATAATACCACTAGGGTCTTACTTATTAAGGTTTATTTATTTTATTTGACTTTTAATGCATGGATGAAATGAATGCATGATGAACTTTTGAATTTTGAAAACTTAGGGATGTTACAGTGGTAACCCCCGTAATTTAAGCATCTACCAAGTAACAAAGAACAAGCTTGCATAGGTACAACATCATAATCAACAAAATCAGAATATGTACCAATAGTAAAATGCACACATGTAGTTCTTGTTACCTTGAGCTTCCGAGAGCTCTCAAACTATTGAATGTAATATGGATGTGTGCGCTGTCTTCTGGGTAGAGAAATCTTCTCCACCATGACAACGCTAGCCAGATTATTGCATCTCCCTCCATCAATGATGATCTGTATGGCTCGCTCTTTTACAACGCCTCTTGTTTGAAACAGATTGTGGCGTTGATCATGCTCAGATTTGCTCAATTGCACACTCAACACACGTTGTGCAACTAAGCTCTTGTACTGATCAGCAGTGTCAGCTTCCATTATCTCCATCTCTCTCTCTCTCCGAATCAGAATTGGCTCCATCACGTGGAGCAATAAGAGTCAATGTATCTTCATCAAAGCCACTTGTAGAATCATATTCTCCGTCTTCACGCACCAACATCACACGTTTGGTTCTACATTCTCTTTTTATGTGTCCAAATCCCAAGCATTTACGACATTGAATGTCGCGTGTCTTCCCCGTGGAGGCCATGGAAGAGGAACTCCGAGGAGGACCAGCGGATGGTGGTGGAGTCGCAGCAGGTGGTGCTCGTGATGTAGGCGCGGTGTACTTGGAGGTAGTAGGTGCTGATGTAACTCCACGAGATGGTGGTGTTTATTGTTGCGGAGACCATGCCGATGTACGCCCTGCAGACATATTAGCTCTTCTCCATGGTGGTTGACAATCATGCACTTCACGTTCAACTTTGCAAGCAAGATGAAACAAGCGAGTAATAGTGTTGTACTCCTTATAATCTAAAATATGCTGAATCTCTTTATTCAAACCACAAAAGAAATGTGCAAGCATAGCTTCATTATCCTCTACAATACCACAGCGAATCATGCCCGTTTGCAATTCTTGATAATAATCTTCTACAAAAAAGTCCTTGTTCTAATCGAGACAATTTTTTCAGCAAATCATGTTGATAATGTGGAGGAACAAAACGAGTACGCATAGCAAGTTTTAAACCAACCCAAGTAGTAGGAATATTAGCATGATGTACTCTACAATGCTCAGACCACCAAATAGATGCAAAATCTGTGAACTCACAAGTAGCAACACTAACACGCAAATGATCAGGATATCATAAACATGCAAAACATTGCTCTACTTCTAATTCCCAAGTAAGGTATGCATCAGTATTATATCTACCCTCAAATGGCGGAATATTCAATTTAAGTTTTGCAACATGATTATCATCATGTATCGGGCGTGCAGGTGGGCGAGCGTTGCGGTTCAGTTGTCGTGGACGACCAGGTGCAGGTCATTCGACTTCCTCGCCGTCCAACATGTTCTCATCTACCCGCTCGTCCTCGTCCCCTCCATATTCTTCGTATCCTTCATCAGAAGGTGCGGCTGCTGCAGCAGGAGCGGTACCCGCAGGCACCTCCACACGAGGAACGCGGCGTGCGCGTTGTCGCACGTTGTCGCGAGGTTGCGGTAACCGAGCCAACACCTCCTGGAACTTGGCGTCGAGCTTGGAGTTGAAAGCTGCCTCGAGACCATCCATCTTGTCCACGCGTCGGTGAGTTTGGCGTCAACGTCACCAAGGCGCGCATCTACGTCGTGTGCATGCCCGCCCAAAAGGTGGGTGAAGTGAGCATGCAACTCTACATTCGTCATCTTATCCGGGTCAACAGTTGTCGAATTTGTCCCTGTCATGGTTAGTATGCAACAAGCAACAATGTATATGCCTACAAAGTACGAATATGGTGGTGCATGCGTAATCCGTCAAGCAAAATACGAAGCTCTTACAAGTTCTTACCAAACAGGAGGAAGGTGATATGGCAAACAGCAAGGATCAGCGTCTCCAAAGATTGCCAAAGCGATTACCATGTGTCGACACAGAGCACGTGGAGACAATATGTAGAGCTATAGAAAGGCTAACATGGTAGCAAATAGCAATTATCAAAACAGCAGTACAATATTGAAAGTATGCTCAACAACGGTACTGTGATGGTCCTATGCTAGACCGGACTAGAGACGCGAGGCTAGTTCACCAACGAGGTCACGACGCGGCACAAAATGCAGGATGACGTGATATATGGTGGCGGTTGGCTCCAACAAGCACAAAGGAATAGCTCAAAAGCAAGATACAAGTGAAGAACACATGAATTTCTGGGTAGTAAACTTTAAGCTTAAAAATCACAACCTTCCCGGCGTTTTTTGGTAATTCAGAGAGTTCGGAAAGGCGTACAATCATGAAGTGGTTGTGGCTGGATAGAACATTTTCTCCCGTAAATTTTGATTGGTCGCACGTCGAAAACGGAGTTCGTACGCAAAAGTTATTGTCGCTCAAAGTTTCCCGTCCAAAACTGCCCAATTCGGACTAAAAACGTCCTGACTAGTGGAAATCGTGGTCAACCTGACTTGGATGTGGATTTGACTTTTTTTCAAAAAAAAAATCATTTTTTTTGCTCTCCTTCACAATTCTTTACCGATGGCCGAAACTTACCTCACATAAATTTTTTCTACATCACGGGTGAAATTAGAAGGCAACGGCTATTCAGGAAAACAGGAAAACCTTAGTCTATACGGACTCTGTCGCGGCAGAGAAACAACATGAAACCGTGTCGCCGTAGGAAACATGGTATATGGTAGATGTATATGGCAGTGGCGGAAGTATATGGCGGGTGTATACGGCGATGGCGGAAGTATATGGCAGGTGTATATGGCGATGGCGGAAATATATGGTGGGTGTATATGGCGGTGATATGCGTATGGTGCGAGCGGGCGACGGCGGCGTGACTAATATGACCAGAACTCGAAACTCTAAAGGGACTAGACGCTAAGACCAGCAACTCGACACGAATATGCAGACGCAAATTCAACTATGCAAAACTGAAAAGACAATGCAAGGGCGTGGCAGTGATTATGGGAAGGATGATCTAAAACCCTAACTGTATTTTTGGCTATTTCGTGGTTTATCGGTATGATGGCAGATGCAATCTACACAAGGAAAACTGTAAAATCTCACCGAGCAACCTAAAATCTGATACCACTTGATAGGGCAAAGGTGTCCGATCTTTCGATGAGATGAGGATAACGTCGATTTATTGGTGGAGTTCGTGCTTGACGATCCGGCTACACGTGCAAAGCTCGTGCGTCAATGCAATCGCTAGGACAATCTCCGAGAGTTATTGATCTTACGGATGCACTATCAGCCTGACCAGCGAGGGTCTTAATTCCTACCTAAAATCGAGAACAAGTAAGAACTAATATTGCAATCAGAATATTGCGGATGAAAGATGAAACCTCCATTGAATAAGGTGGGATTCTGAATAGTCGGTCTTGTTCTGGGCGTTGACCTCAAAAGAAGTACACGAGAGTTGCAACAATGGCTAACTTTTAATCTAATCAAAATCCGAGTCTAAACGTGACGGCTATGGGGGTATTTAAAGGAGGAAAATGTGTGGTTTCGGCCAGCCATGCGTATGGTGGCCGAACCAAACCCTAGAAGGTTTTCCCCCTTCAATACGGACTCTAAAAAGTGCCGGACTTAATTCCTGCGAAAATTACATGGGCCTGGCCCAAAACTAATGGTGTCATAGCACCATGTACTCATATGGACGAAATTATGAAGTGGAAAACTCTATATTTCGTCCATGTCTTCATCTCCAATTATGGTGACTTCAAAGTTCTGAAATCTCCACTCGCAGCGTCCTCTTCAATCCTCACATGTTTGTTGCCATCTCCTCCATGTGTGATCATGCTCCAAAGGTTGTCCCTCTTGTCCATTCTAGGTCCATCATTCCTAAGAGTAACAACCACATCTGATTTAGGCAGCATCATATTCTCATGTATGTGAGGAAATAATTTCAAGAAGGGATTTTCTATTTCCGTGCCATCGGGTCCTTAGTTGTGCTCTATTTTCCCCAACCGCTTAGTTTTTCCTCAGTTTTGCCCAAGCCCTTGTCTGAAACCCTCACAAGTGCTGGAACGGCCGGTTGCCCGACGGGTCAACAACTTTGACCGTTATCTGCTGACTAGTGGGACCACGTAGAGCCCACAAAGACACGTCAGACCATCCATCTTTGTTTTACCGTAAGCATCGCCATATCCCTAACCAAAACGCAGACGCGTGGGGCTTTGGTATATCGAATGACAAGTGAGGCCATGACGCTGATACAATGGGCAATACACGGATAGGATTAGATTTTTAAACGGAGCTCTACAGCGATGGCACGGAGGAGGTGGCCTGCGGGGTGCCGAGATGAGATCGACGTCCACAAAAAACTGCATGAGGCGAGACCAGACGCACTAGATAGATATGAACTAGACGCGTTTAATCATGCAAAGAAGAGAATAAATGGTCGAGGACATCGACGACTATCTCAACACTTTGACTGACGCTGTCGGACACGAACGCGAGCAATGTAGAGAAAACTAGTGTCTCTCCTTTTTGGCGTGTAAAGATGGGTGCTAGGGGAGTGTGGTGGCGAAGGAAAAGACCTCGCGGTGGTATGTGGCGTCCAGCATAGCGGGGCGGCATGGTCGTGCCCACAACGGCGTGCATGTTCGGCATTGGCATCAACATGTACGTTCTGCATTGGCCTCAGCGGTATCTCTGGTGTGTCAGTGATCGAATGAGGGGATGGGATTGAGGGTGCATCCCGACAGTGACCTAGCAGTGGCGGCGAGCATAGCCGTTCTGACCATGCCGATATCGGCATCGGCATCGTTTGGAGGTTGTGGTGCTCGAATCAAGGTGGGATTTGTTTCTTGTACGCCAAAATGAATTTGAAACAAGTTTCTTGTTGAAGGTTAGGTACAATACGAAAGTTTGTAACTAAAAAATTTACTGGCACCATGGTGAGGTTCTTTTTGATAGAGCTATACGGTTCGGCAAATTTTTTTGACACTTTTTAGATATTCCTTGTTGTTACACGTATGGCATCATGTATGGAAAATTTGGGGTCATTTGGAGATGTTCGAAAAAATCACTTTGCTTAAGCGCATGTCGTTTCGTCTCACTGAAACCAGCTTTTGTAACAAGGTGATTTTTTCTACCTTCTCTAAATGACCTCAAATTTCATACAGATGATCTTCTATACAGAGATAGATAGATTTTACCGTTTTTACATTTTTCAAACTTTTTATTTCATACAGATGACCTCAAATTTCATACCTTCTCTAAATGACCTCAAATTTCATACAGATGATCTTCTATACAGAGATAGATAGATTTTTTCGTTTTTACATTTTTCAAACTTTTTATTTCTCTTTATAATACCCAGTTGATTTTCAGGTCAAAACCTCAAAAAACAGCATCATGTATGGCATCATTTTCACCCTAAATTTCAAATTTTGTGAAACTTTTTAGATATTCCTTGTTGTTATAGGTATGGCATCATGTATGCCAAACTTCGTTAGGTCTCACTGAAACTAGCTTTTGTAACAAGTTAGGTTTTTTCGACCTTCTCTAAATGACCTCAAAAATCATACAGATGATCTTCTATACAAACATAGGTAGATTGTTTCGTTTTTACATTATTTTTGAACTTTTATTTCCCGTTATAAATCTCAGTTGATTTTCAGGTCAAAACCTCGAAAGTTAACCTAAGTAGATGGTGAATCCTCCCAAACTTCAAATACAGAGATAGATAGATTGTTTCATTTATCATTTTTAGCGTGAAAAGTAATGGCTACAAGAAATCGGTGATGGTTTATCATTTTTAGCGTGAAAAGTAATGGCTACAAGAAATCGGGGTTGGTTTATCATTTTTTGCGTGAAAAGTAATGGCTACAAGAAATCGGTGATGGTTTATCATTTTTTGCGTGAAAAGTAATGGCTACAACAAATCGGTGATGGTTTATCATTTGTTGCGTGAAAAGTAACGCCTAAAAGAGTTTATGGTGATGGTTTATCATTTTTTGCGTGAAAAGTAATGCCTAAAGGGTTTATAATTTTTAGCGCGTGAAAAATAATACTGAATTCCAGGAGTTGGTGGATGCAGCCATCACTCTTGAAGATGACTTCAAACAACTGCAGGAGGAAAAGAGGAAGAAGGCTAAATTTGAGGCTAAGAGATATGTCAGCAATAAGCCTAGCACTGGCTTGAGTTTTAAACCAAGGTACAACAACAACAACAACAACAGCAGCAACAGCAACAACAGAAGGGGTTCGAACAACCAGTTCATGGCTCAAATTGTTTGCCGTAGCTGTGGAGGCAAAGGACACTTTTCCAAGGACTGCAAGAAGCCAAGGATAATATGCTTTGGTTGTTGTGAGGAGGGGCACATGCTTAGTGATTGCCCTAAGAATAAGCAAGGAGGAGGAAACCGAGGTGGAAATACCGGAGGCAATTGGAAGAACAAGAAGCCCTTCGGCAAGTTGAACTGCACCAGCTTGGAGGAGGTGGTGAACTCCGATCAGGCAGTGATAGGTACGCTTCAGATACTTACTCATCCTGGCAAAGTACTTTTCGACACTGGTGCAACTACATCATTTATTTCTCAGCAATTCATCATCAAACATGGGATTAGTTGCACTAAGTTAGATACACCCATAACCATACTTTCTGCGGGGGGAACGATAGTAGTAACCCAACAGGTCATTTTGATCAATAAGTGTGCGTTTAACGCAGACCTTTTCATTCTACCTATGAAGGACATTGATGTCATTCTTGGTATGAATTGGTTAGAGGCAAATGGAGCCTTGATAGACTGTGTGAACAAAACAGTGTCTTTGAAAAGCCCCGATGGAAGTAGAATGATCTACCAAGGAGATAAGCATACCCAGATTGAAGTAGAGCTACAGTTGAATAGCATGAAGGAAGTAAAGCTGGAGGATATACCTGTAGTTAATGAATTCCAGGATGTTTTTCCTAAGGAATTACCTGGAATGCCACCAGATAGGGAGATAGAGTTTACTATCGACCTAATTCCAGGAACAGCTCCAATTGCTAAGGCACCATACAAGATGGGGCCTAAGGAGTTGAAAGAACTCAAGGAGCAGTTGGATGACTTGGAACAGAAAGGATTTATTCAGGAGAGTATCTCACCATGGGGATCACCTGTGATATTCGTGGATAAAAGAGATGGAGGCTGAATCTGAATAATGTTACCATCAAGAACAAATATACACTTCCTAGAATACAAGATCTTTTTTATCAAGTTAGAGGCGCGGGAGTCTTTTCCAAGATTGATCTAAGATCCGGATATCATCAGATAAAGATCAAGAAGGAAGACGTTCCGAAAACAGCCTTTGTCTCAAGGTACGGACATCATGAATACCTAGTAGTACCTTTTGGATTAACCAATGCCCCAACAATCTTCATGAATCTTATGAATAAGATCTTCATGCCATGTCTAGACAAGTTTGTCATCGTATTCATCGATGATATCTTAATATATTCCAAAGATAAAGCTGAACATGCTGAACATCTGAGGATAGTGTTGCAAACACTAATAGAACATCAACTCTATGCCAAATTCAGCAAGTGTGAGTTTTGGCTAGATCAAGTAGAATTTCTTGGTCATGTCATCAGCAAGGATGGGATAGTTGTCAACCCGAGCAAGGTAGCAGCAGTTTTAGATTGGGAAGCACCCAAGACTGTCAAAGAAATCCGAGGATTCTTAGGAATGGCAGGATACTATCGGAGATTCATTGAAGGATTCTCTAAGATAGCAGGACCAATGACAAAGCTGTTAAGGAAGAACACACCATTCGTGTGGTCTGATGAGTGTGAGAAGAGTTTTCAGACTCTGAAAGAGAAACTCACCACAGCACCGGTGTTAGCAGTCCCGGAAGTTGGCAAGGATTACACCGTGTACTGTGACGCATCCAAACATGGATTGGGTTGCGTACTCATGCAAGATCGGAAAGTAATATCCTATGGATCGAGGCAACTCAGACCTCATGAAGTGAACTATCCTACACATGACTTAGAATTAGAAGCAGTAGTATTTGCACTTAAAACTTGGAGACATTTTCTCTATGGAGCCAAGTGTGAGCTCTATACGGATCATAAGAGTCTCAAGTACTTCTTCACTCAGAAGGAACTCAATATGAGACAGAAAAGATGGCTTGAATTGATTAAGGATTATGATCTAACCATCAATTATACTCCAGGAAAAGCTAATGTAGTAGCAGATGCCTTGAGTAGGAAGAGCACTGGAGGAGTGGAACAAGAAATATCACCGGAGTTGAAGAAGGAAATAAGCCAAGCCCAGATACAACTTTGGGAGAAAGAAGCTCATGAAGGACTATCGGCTTTACAAGTAGCCGATGAACTAAGTGTTAACCTAAAGAATGAGATAATCATGGGTCAATTGGACGATCCATTCATCGTGGAGGAGATGAGAAGGATTGATGAGGGAAGACCATCAGAATTTCACCGAGGAGAGTCGGGATCATTATGGTTCCAGAAAAGGATTTGTGTTCCGGATATTGATGAGATCAAGGAAGTTATACTCCGGGAAGCACATCAAACACCATACTCTATACATCCGGGAAGTACAAAGATGTACATGGATCTCAAGGAATTGTTCTGGTGGAATAACATGAAGAGATAGATAGCATGATTTGTGGCGGAATGCCATACATGTCAAAGGGTGAAGGCTGAACATCAAAGTCCGGCAGGAAAGTTGCAACCTTTACCAATCCCAGAATGGAAATGGGAGGAGATAGGAATGGATTTCATCACCGGACTACCCATGACTAATAAAAAGAAGGACATGATATGGGTAATCGTGGACCGGTTAACAAAGAGTGCACACTTCTTAGCGGTAAACCAGCAGGACAAAGGAGAAAAACTCATCGATCTTTACATCAAAGAGATTGTGAGTAAACATGGAGTGCCCAAGAAGATAGTATCAGATCGAGGATCGTATTCACTTCTGCATTTTGGAAACAACTACATGAAGCTTTAGGATCCAAGTTAGACTATAGCACCGCCTATCATCCTGAGACAGGTGGACAAACAGAGAGAACAAACCAGATATTGGAAGATATGCTTAGGGCTTGTGCCCTAGACTTCGGAGGATCATGGGAGGAGTACTTACCACTAGAAGAGTTTTCGTACAATAATAGCTATCAAAGTAGCATCAAGATGGCACCATTTGAAGCTCTGTATGGAAGGAAGTGTAGATCACCAATATGTTGGTATGAGGCAGGATCAAGCAAGGAGTTCAATCCTGATTATGTCAAAGAAAAGCAGCAGATCATCGACATTATAAGAGATAGGCTCAAAATAGCTCAAAGTCGACAAAAGAGTTATGCCGATCAAAAGAGAAGGACATGGGAGCCAAAGGTTGGAGACATGGTATACCTTAAGGTAAGTGATGACCCACAAGTATAGGGGATCGCAAAAGTCTTCGAGGGAAGTAAAACCCAATTTATTGATTCGACACAAGGGGAGCCAAAGAATATTTGTAAGCCTTGACAACGGAGTTATCAATTCAGCTGCACTTGGAAACAGACTTGCTCGCAAGAGTTTATCAGTAGTAACAGTTTTATAGCAGTGTGGTGAAATATCAGCAGTGTAACAAAGACATCGGTAGTGATTATAGTAAACGGCAGGATTAAAATACTGTAGGCACAGGGATGGATGAACGGCGTTGCATGGATGAGAGAAACTCATGTAACAATCAAGGTAGGGCATTTGCAGATAATAATAAAACGGTATCCAAGTACTAATCAATCAATAGGCATGTGTTCCATATTTAGTCGTACGTGCTCGCAATGAGAAACTTGCACAACATCTTTTGTCCTACCAGCCGGTGGCAGCCGGGCCTCTAGGGAATCTACCGGAAATTAAGGTACTCCTTTTAATAGAGCACCGGAGCAAAGCATTAACACTCCGTGAACACATGTGATCCTCATATCACCGCCTTCCCCTTCGGTTGTCCCAATTTCTGTCACTTTGGGGCCTCGGGTTCCGGACAACAATACGTGTATACAACTTGCAGGTAAGATCATAAAGCAATGAATATCATCATGAATTGATAACATGTTCAGATTTGAGATCATGGCACTCGGGCCCTAGTGACAAGCATTAAGCATAACAAGTTGCAACAATATCATAAAAGTACCAATTACGGACACTAGGCACTATGCCCTAACAATCTTATGCTATTACATGACCAATCTCATCCAATCCCTACCATCCCCTTCAGCCTACAGCGGGGGAATTACTCACACATGGATGGGGGAAACATGGCTGGTCGATGGAGAGGCCTCGGTGGTGATGATGGCGATGATCTCCTCCAATTCCCCGTCCCGGCGGAGTGCCAGAACGGAGTTTCGGTCCCGAGACGAGTTTCGCGATGGCGGCGGTGTTCGGATGTCTTCGCGATTTCGTCCAACCCCGTGCGTTTTTAGGTCGAAGGCGTTAAGTAGTCGAAAGGGCGGGAGCTGGCCGAGGCGGCCTCACCATAGGGCGGCGCGCCCTCCTAGGCCGCGCCGGCCCATGGTGTGGGGTCGTGGGCCCTCCCCTGGCCTGCCCTTCTGGCTCCGTGAATCTTCGGAAAAATAAGCCCTTTGACATTAATTCCGGGATTTTCCGAAAGTTGGATTTCTGCAAAAACGAGACACCAGAGCAATTCTGCTGAAAACAGCGTTAGTCCGTGTTAGTTGTATCCAAAATACACAAATTAGAGGCAAAACAATAGCAAAAGTGTTCGGGAAAGTAGATACATTTTGGACGTATCAACTCCCCCAAGCTTAGCTTATTACTTGTCCTCAAGCAATTCAGTTAACAACTGAGTGCGATAAAAGAACTTTCACGAACACATTTGCTCATATGATGTAAATATTCTCATGATATGGACAAGTACTTAGGCAATTCATAATAAGATACGTGCAAATAAAATCATCTAATAGCTATGTCAATCATCGAAAAGGTACCAACAAATTAATAATAAGAATCATGAATCATGTCTATTAGCAGGATTGCAATGTTCATAAAAGGATATGATAAAGTGGTATCTCGCTTGCCCGTATTTGTACAAAACATAAATGCTCGGGCACCTTTGAAGTTCATGGAAAGACTGGAAGTAGAGATTATCAAAGATAAAAGCATCAAAGTTATACCACAGTTAATCACATTTTGGGACAAGCATATTATACTAAGAATGACAGTTGTGCTCTCAAGAAGGTGCTCACAGAAAGGATGGTGACTCAATGTAAAAGTAAAAGATTGACCCTTCACAGAGGAAAGCAGGGATTAACATGTGCTAGAGCTTTTCATTTGTAAAACATGAGTAAAATTATTTTGAGAGGTGTTTGTTGTTGTCAACGAATGATAGTGGGTACTCTAACTACCTCGTCAACCAGACTTTCAAGAGCGGCTCCCATGAAGGACGTTATCTCTACCAGCAAGGTAAATCATCCCTCTTCTCTTTTGTTTACACATATTTTTTAGTTTCATTATGGATGACACTCCCCCAACCTTTGCTTACACAAGCCATGGCTAACCGAATCCTCGGGTGCCTTCCATCAATCACATACCATGGAGGAGTGTCTATTTGCAATTTAAGTTGCTTACTGATAAATCAGGGCAAAACATGTGAAGAGAATTATTAATGAAAGTTGATTAATTGGGGCTGGGAACCCCATTGCCAGCTCTTTTTGCAAAATTATTGGATAAGCGGATGTGCCACTAGTCCATTATGAAAGTCTGTCAGGAGTAAATGACAAGATTGAAAGATAAACACCACATACTCCCTCATGAGCTATAAAACATCGACACAAATTGAGAAGTATTTTGAAGGTTTAAAGGTAGCACATGAGAATTTACTTGGAATGGTTTGAAATGCCATGCATAGGTATTTATGGTGGACACTCTGGAATAACTTGGTTTCAGGGGTTTGGAAGCACGAGCAGCGTTCCCGCTCAGTACAAGTGAAGGCTAGCAATAGACTGGGAAGCGACAATCAAGAGAGCAGTAACTGTCATAATCATGCTTGCGACAAAATAAATTAACGGAGGCATAAAAGTGATACAAGAACTCTGAGGTAAAGTAGATCATCGAGGCTTAATTGACTTTTGTTCAGTCATATGCATGCGTGAGCATGTGCCAAGTTGATTCAAGAGAATTATTCAGAGGAGGATACCACAATGTCATACCTATCTATGAATAAAGCAATGCAAGCAAATATTTATGATATGCTACTCATATTAATAAATTGGAGCTAAGCATGAGAGATCATGAACTACTAGACTTTCTTAAATGACATATACCTCACATGAACCAACTAAGCATGCTCACATGAGTATATGTACAAAAATGAAGACAAATAGAGTTCATACCAGCCTCTCACCACAGTCGAATTGTCGTAGATCGTCATTATTGCCTTTCACTTGTGTAGCTTGAATAATATGAAATGAAAACCAAGCTCCCGCCACCGAAGACCTCTGAACTCCATAATGAACTTTACAAAACCAAAGAACAACAACAAATATTTTTGGTGTTTTTGAATTTGAAACAAGAACAAAAGGAAACAAGCAAACAAAGCAAAATCTTTTTGGATTTTCTTATAGCAAACCAACGATAGCAAATAAAGCAAAATAAAAGCAAGAAACCAAAATAAACAAATGATAAAGAGAAACAACAGAAATATTTTTGGTCTTTTTGTGTTTTAGGAAAGAAACAAAGCAAAAACAAGAGAATGAAAACTAAAAGAGTCACATAAACACAAAGCAACAGAAATTCGTCAAACTTGACAGTAGTACAGTAATCGATTTTTAAGAAATTCTTCCGCTGCTCAGCTCGAAAAGTGTTCAACTAATGAAAGTTAGATAACAACCTGGGAAACATGCACAAAAATTGGCTTCGCAAAATAACGTTCTGGCTGTTTTTGAGAATTTTGTTGGTATCAGTCCAGAATCTGTTTTCAATCAGCACTTCCCCAAATATCATCTTCCTCTTATTAGAAAACCACTTTAAGAAACTAAACAAGTATGTACAAGTATCCAGCAACTATAATATGCAAAGAATGAGTGATGTCGGTATACCTCCCCCCAAGCTTAGGCTTTTGGCCTAAGTGGAGATCAACCCCAGCGAGGGTCAGGGTGTTAAAATAACTATTACAGGGCAGAAAAAGATTTTCAAACCTCTAAACAATTAAAGCATATTGCAAAACAAGTAGTGCTACAGCAAGTAAAACAAGTGGAGGAAGAAAGAAATGCTGTTTAGCTCTTCTATGCATATAAAATGTATTTGTTAACAAGGTTGATCAAGTCTTGCCACCAAATAAATTTTACATGACATAAGAAGAAATAAACCTCAAATCAATCATGTTACCTTGTATTGAATTGATATGGATCCAATCATAATACTTTGATATCCTTGCTTAGGCTCATATATAGGTCAATCAATAGTTCCCACTTTGATAGTTCTCACATTAGAAATTGTATTAACTCCACATACTTTATCAATCCTCTTGGGAAAATAAACGGTATGCTCCTTATTGTCATCGACATTGAAAGTAACTTTTCCTTTATTGCAATCAATAACAGCCCCTGCGGTGTTAAGAAAAGGTCTCCCAAGAATAATAGACATATTATCATCTTCAGGCATTTCCAACACAACAAAATCAGTTAATATTAAGCAATTAGTAGTAACTTGAACAGGAACATCCTCACACATACCAATAGGAATAGCAGTAGATTTATCAGCCATTTGCAAAGATATATAAGTCGGTATCAACTTATCTAAATAAAGTCTCTTATAAAGAGAAAAAGGCATAACACTAACACCTGCTCCCAAATCACATAGAGCAGTTCTAACATAATTATTCTTGATGGAACAAGGAATAGTCGGTATACCTGGGTCGCCCAGCTTCTTTGGAACTTTGCCATTGAAAGAGTAATTAGCAAGCATAGTAGAAATCTCCTCATTAGGAATTTTCCTTTTGTTAGAGACAATATCTTTCATATACTTTGAATAAGGAGGCAATTTAATAGCATCAGTCAAAGGGATTTGCAAGAATAAAGGTTTCATCCAATCACAAAATTTGTTATAGTGTTCTTCTTCTTTTGATTTTAGTTTCTTAGCAGGAAAAGGCATTTGCTTTTGAACCCAAGGTTCTCTTTCATTACCATGTTTCTTAGCAATAAAATATTCTTTAGTATACTTTTTATTTTTAGCATGCTTCAGGTTCATACCTCTTCTTTATCAGAAGCATCATTCTTATCATTATCTTTATCATGTTCATTACCACTTTCAGTTTCAGCATCAGAAATAGAAATACTATTAGGATCATTAACAGGCTCAGAGGATTCTACAACAGTTTTATGTTTCTTTTTCTTTTTCTTAGATGGAGCACTAGTTTCAGTTCGTTGAGAATCTTGTTCAACTCTTTTGGGATGCCCTTCAGGATATAGAGGATCCTGGGTAGAAACACCGCCTCTAGTTGTTACTTCATAAGCATGTTTTTCTTTAGAACTATTTTCTAACAAGTCATTTTGCACTTTAGTGAGTTGATCAATTTGAGTTTGAACCATATGAAAATGTTTAACAAGCATCTTAACATCATTGGAGGTTCTCTCCACAATACCATGCAATTCACTAATAGCTCGAGAATTTTCCATTAAATGATTCTCTACTCTCATATTGAAATTATTTTTCTTAACAATATAATTATAAAACTCATCTAAGCATTGAGCATGAGGTTTTGAATGCGGAATATCTTCCCTAGTAAAGCGTTGAAGAGAGTGTACCTCAATCATGGATGAAGGGGGAGTTATCTTACATAAATCTTCTATGGGAGGTAAATTCTTCACATCTTCGGATTTAATACCCTTCTCTTTAAGAGATTTCTTGGCTTCCCTCATATCTTCATCATTTAATTTAATCATACCCCTCTTCTTCAATATTGGTGTCGGGGTTGGTTCAGGTGTAGCCCAATCATCATGATTCCGGCCTATTCTAGCCAATAATTCTTCAGCGTCGTCTGGAGTTCTTTTCCTGAAAACACAACCAGCACAACTATCCAGGTATGCCCTAGACTCAATGGTTAGTCCACTATAAAATATATCAAGTAAATCATGCTTTTCTAGATCATGTCCAGGCCGAGCTCTGTTAAGAGAGCAAAATCTCGCCCAAGCCTCAGGCAATTTCTCTCCATCTTCCTGGTCAAAATTATAAATTCTCTGCAAAGCAATATGTTGAGCACTAGCAGGAAAGTATTTCCGAAAGAAAACATCAAGCAAATCACTTGGACTATCAATAGAATCAGGTGGCAAACTATTATACCAAGTTTTAGCATCATCCTTTAATGAGAAAGGAAAAAATTTAGCAACGAAATAAGTACGCTTCTTAACATCATCAGAAAACAAGCTACTCAGAGTAGAAAGCTCAATCATGTGTTCTACAGCACTTTCTTTTTCAGTACCACAAAAAGGTGTTTTCTCAACAATAGATATATGAGATAAATCAAGAGAAAAGTCATAATCCTTATCCTTAATGTTTATAGGAGATGTGGCAAATTTAGGATCAGGAGACAGTTTATATCTAACAGCATGTTGTGCAAGAAGCTTTTTAATATTACTTGTACCAGTAGTAGCATTGCATTTATCAATAAAATCATCATCAAGTTCTACATAATCTTCATCAAGATCATCACTAGAGTATTCAACAGACTCAGGTGAATTAACAGGTGTAGCAGCATTTTCATTAGGAATTTCAGTACTTTCAATTTGTCTAGACCTAGCAATTGTAGCATCTAGAAAAGATCCTAATGAACCATCATTATCAAGCACAACAGAAGCATCATCAAAATTATAAGAGGAATTTTCAGATTTAGCAGAAGTACCAGCATTTGAAGCTTGTGGTGGTGAAACAAGTTTACTTATCACAGATGGTGAATCAAGAGCAGCAGAGGTACTCAGAGTTGTACCTTTTCTTGTAGTGGATGGTAATATGGCGACTTTAGTATCGCGAGGTTTACCCATGATGGAGAATTTGCAGCGAACAATATCAATCCAAGTGAACTTGCAAATAAAGCTATGCCCAACAGTCTTCGAGGGAAGTAAAACCCAATTTATTGATTCGACACAAGGGGAGCCAAAGAATATTTGTAAGCCTTAACTGAGTTGTCAATTCAGCTACACCTGGAAACAGACTTGCTCGCAAGAGTTTATCAGTAGTAACAGTTTTATAGCAGTAGCAGTGGTGACAAGGTATTAACTTGTCAATGCCTACGAGTTGTAGACTAGGGTTTCGTTGGATGTAGAGGGCAAGTAGATCTCGAAGGTTTCAGCCGAAAAGTACTCGACGATATGAAAACTAGGGTCTGTGAAACAATGATTCGATCCTCTCTTTGTCCCTCGGCTCCCCCTTATATAGGAGGTGGAGCCGAGGGATTCGTGATGTACAAGTTACAGAGTCCGGAAAGGTTTCCAACTTCTCCCATAATATTACAAGTGTTCTCTCCTAATACAACTCTAGCTTTCCTTAACTAACAAGTTGGGCTTCCGAATTCTCCTTATCCTTCGGGTTGTGGGCCTTCAGTAAACCCCGGGTACTATCTTCGGCAGGCCCATTGGGGATGCCTATGTCAGTAGCCCCCGAGATTTTGCTTGAATCGTAGAGTCAGGGAAAATCTCCACCTTTATATTTATTCGATAACTCTGAACTTTACCACATATCTTTGCATACAAATTTCTATATTGTACAGGGATAATGGTAGTTGGGGCTAGTTCATCTGACGGATCAGGTACTAGTTAACTGCTCTAGTGGCAATCCGCAAAAACCTACTTCAAGATCACGTCCCTGGACATGATCTCGGGATACTGGTGTAAACTTCGACAGGTGCCGCTTAAGGTCTTACCATTCGTCGAGTCCCAGTCATATTTATCGGGTACCTAACGCGTCCGTTAGGATTTTTCTTCGTATCTGTTGATACGGAAAAGTAGGAAACCGACGTCGAGACGGCGCCACGCCACACAGAACGGATCCGGGGTCTTACCTTTGCAAAGTTTTGCGGCATTCAGAAATTGTTCGCAACTTTGGCGTTCTGAGAATATATTGTCGAGTGCTTTTTCGGCTGTTGGAATAACACATTTTATTGAGTCAACGGATGACTTATATTGCTTTCCCGATGGGAGTTTATGTAGAGTTATTTACATAACTCGAAATATGTTCATTTTTTCTTCTTCTTTTTCTCTCTCTTTTTTTTTATAATTTCATCGGGCACGCGAACAACGTTCCCGATGGGAGTAGCCCCCGAGGCTACAATCAAGGACTTGTGCTTGAGTGTAGGCTCCACGCCTTATGTCGCTATCTTTTTCACCTGTCGCATAGTTTTTTTCAAATCTCTCGGGTGCGCGAACAGCACTCCCGATGGGAGTAGCCCCCGAGGCTATGAACAAATACTTATATTTTATCATAGGCTCTCGCCATTTCTATTTTGTCTTTCTCGAATTTTTCATTTTTCCAAAGTAGCCCCCGAGCATTTGATCAAAAACTTGTATCTGATCAAAGGCTCTCAAAATAATCTGTAATCTTCTGTTGTGGCCCTTTTTTTTATGAAGATGCTGAGTCGAAATTTTCTCTTGCTAAGGTGACATCACTGCTGACGATAGCCACGACCGTTGTTCCCGGAAATCGCGAGAAGTTCTCTCTCACTGTCTTGTGGGCCCAAATTACGCATCGTATTGACACGTCGTGCAAGTGGGGGACACACGTCCTCCGATTTTCTTGGCGCACGTACTGTAGCTCCTGTGCTTTCTCGTCATTATGAAATTACTTTTTACCCCTTGTCCACGTGTACACCATCTGTCCCGCAATCTCTCCATCCAACGGCGCGTCGATTCACCGCACCTCTATATAAAGGCATCGTCTTCCTCCTTCAGTCCTTTCGCTCGCGCCGCACCTCTACTTCTCCTCTGCAAAATCCTTCATTGCTCCCATTGCTTCAAACGCTCAACCACACTCACACCCTTCGCCTCCAAGCTCATTGATGCCGCCTCGCATCCGTTTGACTAGGCACAACACTCCAGAGTCGAAGATGGCGACGGCGGATCTGGGAAGCGCCGAGTGGGAGAGATCCAAGATCTCTGCCCAAGACATCAACCTGCTGAAGAAGATGGGGTTCAACAAGAAGGAGAACTCGCTCCGCTTCCCCAAGGAGGAGAGCTATCCAAGGCCTCCAATCGAGTATCGGGTCAGTTTCGTTGACCACCTCATCCGAGGTCTTTCTCCCCCAATCCACGAGTTTCTTCGGGGTCTTTTGTTTGTCTATGGGCTTCAACTGCATCAGTTGACGCCCAATTCCATCCTCCACGTGTCGATTTTTATCACACCGTGTGAGTGCTTCCTCGGAGTCCAACCCAATTGGGCTCTGTGGAAGCGTATCTTCTGCGTCCGCCGTAATGGCTCCCACGGCGTCACCTACAACATTGGCGGCGTTGTTATCTGTGTTCGCTCTGACGTCGAATATTTCGACGTCAAATTCCCCGACTCTGTCCAAGGTTGGCGAAAGAAATGGCTGTATATCCACGAAGAAAGCTCCAATCTAGTGGAGAACAACATCGCCCCTTTCGACGGAGAAGCCAAAATCCTTCGCCGCCGTTCCTGGGATGCTGAAGCTACCGAAGCTGAGAAGTTGGCGACAGAAGCGCTGATGACTCGCATCCACGAGCTACAGAACACCCGCGGCAAGGAACTTTCGGGTATTGAGATTACTGCCTATTTCCTTAGGATTAGGGTGCAGCCTCTCCAGGCTCGCAAAAATCCCCTCTGGAAGTATGCTGGTGAAGAAGATGTCGACAGGCTCTCAAAAGACCTTCCTTTGAAGGATTTTGAAAAGCTTATCCGCAAAATCTCATCGCTCAACAAGAAGGATCCAATTCCATCCTCTTGCCGCATTACGCCATATAGTGGCGCCAATCCCCTCCCCGAGGTAATTTTTCCTCTTAGTTGCTATATTGTCTCCTCGAGTTTTACTATTTTATCGACTACTGTCTTGCTAGCTTTTTTTGCATAACTTCTTTTTTATCGACACTCTTTCTTTTTCTCAGAACCACCCCGTTCTCACTTCTCTTCCTCCTCTTCCTGAGGGTGGAGAAGTTGAAGAACGTACTGTTGTCGATGATGACAACCAGGGTACTTCTCGTCCTGAGAGTGAAGTCGCGGGTTCTCAAAAATCCGCGGCTTCCTCTAAAAAAGAAGCCGAGTCTGAGGCCACTGCCTCGACACACTCCCTTCCTCCCGCTGTTTCTCCAAGGAATAAGCGGAAGAGGGATGAAGTCGCCGATTCCGGCTCCTCCAAAGCCGAAGAAGTTGGTCCTTCCGAAGGGAAGACAGCTTTCGACCCTTACTTAGATGCCCTTGTCAGCTCGTAAGTCCTTATCACTCTTTGTTGTTTATCTTGCGAAATAATTGTCGTCGTTTTTTCTTATGTTGTCGACGTTTTATTGCAGTGGTGACGAGGAAGAAAATCCACCTATTGACGTGGCTGCTCGAACGAGTACGTCGCGTACTTTAGTTGTTTCGGATGCTCAACCTGATGTGGAGGAAACCTCGCCTCCTCAACAAAACATCGAGCATCCAACTCCACCTGCAAGCCCCCATGTCCCTTCGCCAAAGAGGGCCAGGGTCGAGCCAGCCACAGAATCTGCTCTTCAACCTAGTGGCTCCACAACTCCTCCTCTGGATAACGTAAGTTGCTCACTTCTCCTCTTTTGTGCAAGAGACTTTCAGTGCCTATGAAATCTCTCTCTTTGTTTTTTTTACTTTTTGCTGTTGATCTTTTTACCCTATTTGACACTTACTTCTCTTTTTCCTTTGTCAGCCCTTGATGAAGGAATTCATCCGTCTTGGTACCCAATTTGTCGGGTACCACGATTATGCTAAAAAAGCCGAAGGTAATACTCTGTTTCTTCTTTTGGCAAATGACATCTTCCTCTTTTTCTTGTCATGATTCTGATTGCTGTCGACTATTTTGTCAGAAAATCTTGCGGAAGCCAACAAGCGTGCTGACACACTTGCTCGTAAACTGGAGCAAAGTGAAAAAACTCGTAAGAAGGCTGAAGCAGATACCAAAAAGGCTAAGGCAGAGGCCGGCACCGTCGAAGATCTTCGAAAGATACTTCATGACGCGGAAACTGCCTTAGGTGACAATATATCCAAGCAAACTGTTCGTGAAGCTGAAATCCTCAGTCGCTTGCAATCGCAAAGTCGACATTTTGTCAGTAAGCCCTTAATCCTTTGCTACTTCTTCAGGTTGTCTAATTTATCCTTGCACAATATTTGACGATCTTCCTTTTTTCTTCTTTGTAGGGAAAACACATCAGGATTTTGACTTGGAGTGTCCTGAGGGCGATCAGCTGCTTGACGAGCTTTCCCTTCTTGAATTTCATGGAGAGGAAGCACGCGAAGGCCTTGCTGAAGCCAGAGCAGGTCTGTCGCGTCTTTTCCCTTATTTCTTCCCGAAGACACAAGAGCCCAAGATTTTCACAAAACTTGCCAAGCACTTCAACTCCCAAGAAGATCTTGGGCTCAAACTTCACCAAGAAGGTTTGAAAGTTGGCGTCGAGGGCACTGTCGCCTTGGTCGCTGATAGCCAACAAGATGTCGACTGGACGAAAGTTGGCGACACAATGATAATGGAAACGAAGAGGTGGCAATCCTTGATCAAGGCTGCCAGGCCTAATGCGAAGAAAATCCTTGCCTACCTCGGATGCAAGCCAACTCCTGCTCCCAGCTCGTCCAAGCCGGAGGTCAAGTAGACCACCCTGTCTTTCCTTCTTTTTTCTTTTTCTTTCTTCCTTTTGATGCTGTCGCCAAAGTAGCTTTTGGCGGCACTTATCCCTTAGCTCGTTAGGGTGTCCTCCATTGTAATGCCTTGTAAATATTCTGAAAATCAATGGAATTCTATTTTACTTGATGATTGATGTCGAACCTTTTGTTTTCAGTTGATATTTGATAACTACACTTCAACTCCTCATCCCTCCAATATTTTTCCTACTTACTCTCACTCGAAGAAAACACCTGTCGATGATGACTTTACTGGAGATTCCGCGGGTAACGAATCCGCTCAAGATTTGAAAGATCTTCGCCAGCCCTGCAATCTATGAAGAAGCAAGCACTTGTGAATAGTGAATTTGGTAAAGATTCCTCGAGTAAGAGTTTATCGCAAGACTTGGAAGAACTTCGTCAACAACTTCAGTATGCGAAGAAGCAAACACTTGTGATGATGGAGCAATCCCGCAAGGCATCCGAAAAAGAGAAAGTTGCACTTCAACAAGCTCAAGAAGCCATTGCTGCCAAGGAAGCCGCCGTTTCTGAAGCTGAAAAGGCAACCACTCGAGAGAATTTTATGCTCGAATTGATGAATGAAGCCAGTGTGGATATGTCAGGTATGCTTTTTCAAATCAAAACTTCTTCTATCTTCCTGTTGTATCCTTTTTTGAGATTCTTGTGCCGTCGCCAAATAGGTTCCTTTCTCGATGCTGCTGCTGAAGACGAAAGGGTAAACGCAAGGACAAATCTTCTCGTTAACCTTTCTCTTGACCATGGTTCTCTGTTCTGGGCCACCCAGAGCGGACCCGACAGATTGTCAGGTTTCAAGACCGCGCCTGTCAGGTTCGCGAGTTCCTTGATTTCTGCACTAGAACATTGTCCCTGGTTTACAAGACGATGTTTCTCGGAACGAGGCGCCCGACACTCTTCTTGGTTTAATGGAAAAATTTCGGGATGCTCCTCGTATCCATGGATTTGTTCGGCCCAACTATCTGCCGGTGGGTTTGCTATGATGATGAGCAAAATCTGCTATCCCAAGTTTGACATGAGTCAAATTGTTACCAAGTGCTTGACCAAGATGGCGAAAAGAAAAAGGGATGTTGGCAAAATTGATGATCATGTGACCCCTGTAGCAGAAGATATGATGGATGAACTTCTTAGGATGGACGCTGAGTTCTTCGTGAAGGGCAGCTATGCTGAACATAGTACTCGTACTGTAAATACTGAACGGATGACCATAGATAATATACTAGGCAGGCATTGACATTTGTTTTTCTGTTAACTCGTTGAGTTTTCTCAGGAATTGCATCTTGTATGTTGTAAACATATTCTATATTGTAAAGTCAATAAATGTTTCTATTTTTCCTCATCAAGCCCCCGAGTGTTTCGGTGGTGAATTTCTTTACTGTGTGTGCGAGGTTTTAAACCAAGGCAACTAAATTTTATTGAATATACTATATTTGCGGGTACGAGCCCCCGAGTGTTTTTGCTGATCGCTATTTTGTATCTTTGTTTATTTTGCGAGGTGTTGTACACCAAAGCGAAATGTTTGTCAGTAACATATATTGCAACTCTTGGGCATAAGCCCTTGATCCTGTCGAAGAAAAAGATATATATCTCGACTATCTTTATTATATTGCAGCACCGCGAGCCCGCCTCATTAAAAACCTCTTCCGGCCCCACTCGGTGCCCCGAAAAGGAAAAGAGTGCGTCTGAAAACTCGCGCCAGACATTGTATTTTTACAAGGAGGACTATATTTCGACACTAAGCGTAAAACGCCTTAGCTGTGCCACGTTCCAGGGGTTTTTCTCGGGAACCCCTGTCTTCTTATCCTTGATCATGTATGCTCCTCCTTCGATGACTTCGTGACGATGTAAGGGCCAAGCCACGGTGACTCAAGTTTTTCAGTTGTTGATTGAGTCGTAGAACTAGATCTCCAACCTGAAAGGACCTTGGTCGCAAGCGTCGACTATGATAGTTTTTCAAGTCTTGCTGATACTTGGTGACCCGTGATAGTACTTCATCTCTGGCTTCATCCAATGCATCGACATCGTCTTCTAATGCCTTTCTAGAAGCTTCTTCATCATACTCCATAACTCTTGGGGAATCATGCTCTATCTCTAGTGGCAATACTGCCTCAGCTCCATGGACCAGAAAAAACGGAGTTTCCTGTGTCGACGTATTTGGTGTTGTTCGAATACTCCACAACACACTTGGCAGCTCCTCTGGCCAGGTGTGTCGAGCTTTTTCCAATGGTCCTAACAAGCGCTTCTTGATACCGTTGCAGATGATACCATTGGCTTTCTCGACTTGGCCGTTGGTTTGCGGATGCGCAACTGACGCGAAATGCAATTTGATGCCTACCTCTACATAGTATGCCTTGAATTCCTTGGATGTAAAGTTACTGCCGTTGTCCGTGACAATGCTGTGAGGTACTCAAAAACGAAAGACAATGCTTTTCACGAACTTTATTGCAGATGCTGCGTCTGGTGAATTTATCGGCTTGGCTACTATCCACTTGGTAAATTTGTCGACAGCGACGAGCATATACTTGTATCCTCCTGGCGAGGCTTTATGTAGCTTCTCCACCATATCGAGGCCCCATTGAGCAAAGGGCCACGACAATGGTATTGGCATCAGCTCTGCTGCCGGAGAATGAGGTTTCGCGGCAAATCTCTGGCACGCGTCACAAGTTCGTACTATCTCCTTTGTGTCCTCGATTGCTGTCAACCAGTAAAATCCAGCTCGAAAAACCTTGGCGGCAATAGCTCGACTGCTCGCATGATGACCACATATTCCCTCGTGTACATCCTTCAAGATTATCCTTCCTTCTTCGGTGTGACGCATGTAACACACCCGAAATACTGCGTTTGTACAGCTCCCCTTTGATCACTGTAAAAGCTTTGGACCGTCTAATAACTCGCCTTGCTTCAACCGGATCGTCGGGTATTGTTTTCCTTAGGATGTATGATATGTACGCTTGCATCCATGGTATTTGCACCATCAATACTAGATCATGTTCCTCTTCTTCTTCTATTTCTTTTGCAGCCCCCGTGGATTTTTCCTCCTTCTCCTTCTTCGTTGATTTCTTCGGCTTTGTAGATCTCTCTGTTATTTCCTCCCAGAACACTCCTGGTGGAATTGCGAGGCACTGTGATCCGATATTTGCAAGAACATCGGCTTGATCGTTGCTCAGTCTGCTGATATGATTTACCTCGCATCCATCAAATAATTTCTCGAGCTCGTTGTACACTTCTTTGTATGCCACCATGCTATCATTGACTGCATCACATTGGTTCATGACTTGCTGGGCCACCAATTGTGAGTCGCCAAAGATTTTTAGTCGAGTTGCACCACAAGCTTTCGCCATCTTCATCCCGTGTATAAGAGCTTCGTATTCTGCCTCATTGTTAGACGCGTTTGGGAATGTCATCCGTAAGACATACTTTAATTTGTCGCCTTCAGGTGATATGAGTGTCACGCCTGCTCCAGCTCCTTCTACTCTCTTGGACCCGTCAAAGTTCATAGTCCAGGTTCTCGATAAATCTGGGGTCCTGTATTTTGCAACTCCATCCACTCTGCGATGAAATCTGGCAGAATTTGCGACTTTATTGCTTTTCTTTTTTCATACGTGATGTCCCGAGGAGAAAGTTCTATTCCCCAAAGGGAGACACGACCTGTAGCTTCTGGATTGTTCAGTATATTTGATAGAGGTGCTTCATTGACCACTACTATCGGATGTGCCAAAAAATAGTGGCGCAATTTCCTTGCGGTTGTGAACACTCCATATGCTAGCTTCTGGTACTGCGGGTATCGCTGTTTTGAAGGCGATAAAACTTCACTAATGAAATATACCGGCCTTTGCACTCCATGGAGTTTTCCTTCTTCTTCTCTTTCGACAACTAGCACCGTGCTGACCACCTGAGGTGTGGCTGCAATGTATAACAAGAGGGGTTCCTTCTCTTTCGGCGCCACCAAGATTGGTTGTGTCGAAATTGTGCGTTTAAGATCCTCGAAGGCTCTATCTGCCTCTTTGTTCCACTGGAATTTCTCTCCTTGCTTGATTAAAGCGTAGAACGGTAGCGCCTTTTCTCCTAACCTGGCGACGAATCTGCTTAAAGCTGCGACTCGCCCAGTTAACTGATGTATTTCTTTCAACTTTGTTGGCTTCCTCATTGTTACGATAGCTTGGATTTTTTCGGGATTAGCTTCAATCCCTCTTGCTGAAACTAGGAACCCGAGAAGTTCCCCTGCAGGGACGCCGAAAGAACACTTTGTTGGGTTCAGTTTTAGGCAAAGCTTGTCGAGGTTGTCGAAAGTTTCCTTCAGGTCCTCGATTAGCGTTGCCCCCTTTTTCGATGTTATGACGACATCATCAATGTATACTTGTACGTTTTTCCCAATCTGTGTTGCCAGGCACTTCTGCATCATCCTCTGGTACGTTGCTCCCGCGTTTTTCAAACCAAAAGGCATTGTTCGATAGCAAAACACGCCATAAGGTGTGATAAACGCTGTTTTGACCTCGTCCTCTTCTTTCAATCTGATCTGGTTATAACCAGAGTAAGCATCCAGGAAGGAAAGACGTTCACATCCTGCCGTGGAGTCGATAATTTGATCGATCCTTGGGAGGGGAAAGTGATCCTTTGGATAATGTTTGTTGAGACACGTAAAGTCGACACACATGCGAAGGACTTTAGTGTTTTTCTTTGGGACCAATACTGGGTTTGCGACCCACGTGGCCTCTGTATGCAGCTCCTTGATGAAACCAGCTTCTCTTAGTCGATCAATCTCTGACAGCATAGCTTTGCGGTTTGGCTCCGAAAAATGTCGCAAAGGTTGTTTTATTGGTCTCGCTAGTGGATCCAAGTTTAGGTGGTGCTCACAAGTTCCCTGGGTACTCCTGGCATGTCAGCTGGACTCCATGCGAAGATTTTCTAGTGCTCACGGAGGAACTCGACGAGCGCGCTTTCCTATGCGAGGTCCATGTCTGTCGCGATGGACGTCGTCTTCTTCGGATCTGTCGGGTGAATCTGCACCTCCTTGGAATCCTTTGCAGTGTTAAAGTTTGGTTCCTTGTTAGGCCTCCCTACATATGGTAGCACATCATAATTAGTCGTAAGCCTTGACTCCATGTATTCTGCTTGCATCCCGAAAGTTTCTGACAGTCGATGAAAATCCTTGTCACATTTATCGGCTAGCGCAAAGCTTCCTTTGACTGTAATTGGTCCCTTAGGTCCAGGCATCCTCCACAACAGGTATGTGTAATGTGGTACCGCCATAAACCTGGCATATGCTGGGCGCCCCAACAAAGCGTGGTACTGTGATGGGAAATCCACGACTTCAAAGTCCAGCCTCTCTATCCTGTAGTTTTCTCGGGTCCCAAACTGAACGTCGAGATTGATCTTCCCCAACGGATAACTTGGCTTCTCCGGCGTAATTCCATGGAAACGCGTATCGGTTGGCTTCAGATTTGCTAGAGATATGTTCATCTTCCTTAGTGTATCTGCATACATAAGGTTTAGGTTGCTGCCTCCATCTATGAATACTCGCGATACGTCGAATCCCGCGATTACTGCTGGTAAGATAAGTGCTAACTGCCCTGGTCGAGGAACTTACTGCGGATGATCCGCTATTGTGAAGCCAATGTCTTGCCCTGACCAATTGTTGCCTACCAAAACCCACCGGCGAGCAGCGACGGGCAACACCGTAGAGCCGGGAGGCTCCCAGGACTGCTGGTGGATCCTGGTCCCTCGGGCAACGGCCCGCAATGCTCCGGCACACGTCCCGGCGTTTGCGAGGGCGTGCCACCTGACCTATACCTGGTCCGGAAGGTGACGGATTGCTTCGACTAGTTTCCTGCATGGCAAACACGTAAACATTAAATACGAGCCCCGATCGGCTCTTAGGTTGCCCTGTGGATCGGCTCAAAGAGCCGATTGCCCCATGGTTTATGTTAGATTTATAATGACATGGGGATCATGCTTAATCAATATCAAGCTAAACCAATCTACGATAGTTTAGGGTTTTCACCGCATAATCGGAACATCCTACGCGTAGTTGAGCCTAGCAGATACGTAAGATGATGGAAAACCAACCCTAAAGAGGCCTAAAAACCAACATGAAGTTGATCCCCGGAACAATCCCTCTAGGGTTTAGCAAACCATACCTTACGCGCTACTGGATTGTTCAACCCGTTTGTAAGGCCTAACCATGCGGATATCAAACCAATCCTTGAAGAACAAGGAACAACTATAATGGATCAGATCTACTAAATAAAGAACAAGCAAGATGTTGCCCTTACACCTAAGATAGGTGTAAGGGCAGCTAGATATCGAGGGGCAGCGTAGCTAAGCAAGTATATCGTGAAAGCATCGACGTCAGCCCCAAAACACCTAAGATAAGGGTGTCGCTCGCCATCAAAAAGGCTTCAGCACGAGCAACACCAACAACAAATAAACTGATACTGCCTAGATCGCAAGATGCGATCTAGGCAGCATGTTGCTTACCCGGGAGAAACCCTCGAAACAAGGGGTGGCGATGCGCCTAGATTGATTTGTTGTGAACGTGAACGTCCTCCTTTCTCAATAACCCTAGATACATATTTATAGTCCGTAGACTTTCTAACTTGGGAATAAACCCAACTGTGTACGAGCTAAACTCTATCTCTTAATTCTAACCCTACCATAATATACAGATACACGGGCAATCTAGCCCAAATTCTCGCACAAGGCCGTGTCAGAGACACTTCGTTCGCATGTCCTTTAAGCCCTTCTTCGATCACGGCCCATCTCCAGACGTGGTTAAAATCTGGTGATAACACATGCCCCCTGGTTTTGGCAATGATAATTTCAAAACCACTCTGTTTTCTCTTCGTAGGGTCATGTCGTGGCAGAGCAGAAACGTCACAGTATCCTTTCATCATGATGCCTTGCCTTCTCAACTTCTCTGCACGATTTGACAGTTTTGGCATCATGTCCTCGGAAGCCGCCACTGCATTAAATCTCCACTATATCCCCTTTTATTTAACCGCGTCGAGCAACTCGCTTCTTCATCCCCTTGCTCAGTACTAGCCACCGAAAAGCCCTCCTCTACACCATGGACTCATCCTCCTCCTCTGCTCGGCTCTCTCCTTCCAGTCCTCTTCCTCGAGTGAGCCGATGTCAGAGTACAACCAGATGGAGGCGTACAATAGGCGCGCTCCCGAGCATTGGGATGAGCAGGAGTGGGACTTCGACTTCGTGCCAGATGGCCCACCCCTGGCCTTCATCGGGTCAGATGGTGATTTTCCCCTGACCGACGGGGAGGACGACCTCCGGTTCCTCGTCGACGGGGAACTGGAGGCGGAGAGTGAGGATGACCTCTTCTCCTGGGGTAACTTCACCTCCTCCGACGATGAGGAGGAAGAAGAGGACGAGGAGGACGACACCTCCTCCGACGAAGAGGAGGAAGAGGAGGACGACACCTCCTCCGACGAGCCGCCGGTGAAGCGCTTCCGCGCCGGGTCGGATGACGATGAAGACGACGACGAGGAGGAGGAAGAAGCCCCTGCCGAGGGCTACGGCAGCAGCGACGAGGAGCTCGCCAGCAGCAGCACCGACGGCGGCTACAACGGCGACGACGAGGGTAGCGATGGCCCTTAGATGAGGGACTACTAGCATAGGACTAGTAGTAGCAATCCGCTCTCCTTTTGTTCTTCCTTTCCTGAGCAATCGGCTCCTCTTTGTAAGAAATCCCCTTTTAAATCAATGAAGAAGGATTCCATGCTTAATTCTTCCGATTATCAAAATAAATCATTGCTCAAAAAGCCGATGGCAACGCATCGGTCTTTACCAAAAACGCCAACAAGGCCAGTCCCAAAATTCGAATGGTGACCTGATACTTGCTTGTGACAGTTGTTCCTCTATAGTCGATGGCTACGCATCGGCTTTTCAGTTCTAAAGTCGATGTCAGTGCATCGGCTGTGTTTTTTTTTACTGGCCGATTTCATGCATCGGCCCCCATATTTTACTGTCCATCATCCCACATACTCGGGAAATATTTCTTGAGATGCTGACCATTGACAGCCACTGGGAACTTCGCACCACTCAGCTCCTCGAGCATGTATGCATTGCCCTTTAGGACTTGGTCGACTCTGTACGGCCCGTGCCAATTTGGAGACCATTTACCATACACCTTGTCCTTAGTCCCCAATGGCAATACAGCTTCCCATACCAGATCACCAACGTGGAACTCCTTTGGCTTCACCTTCTTATTATATGCACGAGCTACCTTGGCTTTGTTCTCTTTGATTTTCTCAAGCGACCAAAGTCTAAGTTCCGTCAGATCTTCGACGCTATCACTCATCAGAGCTACGTATTCTTCCGTTGTTAAGTCATTCTAAAACGTGACACGTCTCGACCCAGCCGTGATCTCCCAGGGCAACACGGCTTCCTGTCCATAGACCAGATGGTATGGCGAGGTTTTTATCGCTCCATGACATGACATGCGATAAGCCCACAGAGCTTCTGACAAAACCTCATGCCAACGTCTAGGGTGCTCGTCAACTTTCCTCTTGATCATCTTGATAAGGCTCTGGTTGGACGCTTTAGCTTGCCCATTTGCTTGAGCATAGTATGGGGATGATCGGATCAACTTAATCCCCATGTCCTCGCAGAACTCTCTAAACTCGCGAGAAACGAAAACCGAACCTCCATCGGTCGTGATAGTCTGGGGAATCCCAAATCTGTGAATGACATGCTCCTTCACAAAATTGATAACATCGGCCGATGCTACTGACTTCATAGGAACGGCCTCCACCCATTTAGTAAAATAATCTGTGATGGCCAAAATCCACACATGGCCTTTGCTCGATGGAGGATTGATTTTGCCGATCATATCCATACCCCAACCTCGGAATGGCCAAGGCTTGATGATGGGGTTCATTGCTGATGCGGGTACCATCTGAATCTTCCCAAACTTCTGACATGCTTGACACCCTTTATAGTAATTAAAACAGTCCTCCAGCATGGTGGGCCAATAAAACCCCGATCGCCTGATCAACCATTTCATCTTGTGAGCCGATTGATGCGTTCCACATGCGCCTTCGTGTACCTCGTGTAAGAGCCGATTTGACTCGGCTGGCCCTAAACATCTGAGAAGTAATCCTTCCAGAGTCCTGTAGAACATGTCATCTCCAATAAGGACATACTTCATGGCCTTGTACCTTATCCGTTTAGGTCCCCCCCGAGCCGAATCTTTCAAGTAATTGAAGATATCGGCTCTTGCTGATAAATGTTGGTCGTGGCTTATCCCCAGGACCAATGTCAATCTCTTACCCTAGCTTTCCGTCGCCTGTTAAATCGACGCTGAACACAAGCAGAACGTATGGCGAGGATAATTTTGGCCGATTGCTGGAATCGGCCTCCTTGTTGATTGAATTGCTCAATGAAGGCTTACAACTTGTTTGTGCTCCCCTACACGAGGGAGTCTTCCTACCACGACTACGTGACATGCTTGAGGTGAGATCCTTGCTTTTTATTTTTTGGGGCCGATCGCAGGGATCGGCCTTGCCACGTATGTCGATGGATGTTGCTCTTGCTACTCTACCAGGCCGGTGGATAAGACCAGCCTTACCCCGTTTTTTGTCACCTCGATGCGATCACAGCCGTCCAAACTGACTCCAGAGAGCGGCTCTTGGTCTTCCGAGTCCCAAATGTTCATGCCGGCTATTGAGACCTCGATCGAGTCATCTGCATGCACGACTTCCACTTCATCTCCATCCCATTGTGTCAGGCATTGGTGCATTGTAGAGGGAATGCAGCAGTTGGCGTGAATCCAATCCCTCCCTAGCAGGACAGCGTAGGTGCTCTTGCTGTCAACGATGAAGAACGTTGTTGGGATGGTCTTTCGGCCTACGGTTAGATCCACGTTCAGAACGCCTTGCGTCCCTGATGCTTGGCCGTTGAAGTCGTTTAGTGTGACGTTGGTCTTGATCAAGTCTGCGCTAGAGCGTCCCAAACGCCGTAGCATGGAATATGGCATTATATTGACTGCCGCTCCCGTGTCAACCAACATCTTGCCGACAGGCTGCCCATTGATATAACCTTTTAGGTACAGGGCCTTCATATGTTTGTAGCCCTTCTCTCGTGGCTTTTCAAAGATGACTGGCCGTGGACCGCAGTCAAACTGTGCTATCGGCACTTCTTCAGTTCCTGGCGGACGGAACTCCGATGGAAGTATGAACACCATGTTTGTGCCTCGGCTTGCTCCAAGCTACGTAGCCGCTGAACCCTACGCTTTTGGGAGTGGCTGAGTCCATCAGGACACCACCTTGGCCGATGGTATCTGTCCTCTTCTTCCTCTTCTGACTCCTCAAAGTCTTCATCTTGAGATGACTCAGCTCGTTTGTTTCGCGGTGGAGAGGCCCCAGACGCTTGAAAACCGAAACTTCTCCTCTCTCTTCTGCCGTCTACACTCCGGGCAGTTGTCGATCGTGGGAAATCGGCTCATTCCCGAATCCCAGCAGTGCTTAAAGAAAGGACAGTCCCAGCGTCTATCCATGTCTTCCTGCTCCCTTGACCTCCCCTTAGCGCGGTGTTCATGTCCTTCGTCGTCTCTATCATACCGACGACGTCTTCCATTGTCTATGTCAGACCGATGATGTCTCTCGTCATCTCTGTCGTACTGCCGACGTCGGTCATACTGATACTCATATTTGTTAAGGAGATGCGTGGAGAGTGGTCGTTGATATCGCACGCTTCTCACTTGTTCCTCGGTGAGGTACCGTCTGTCATCATATCGGGGCCGGTCGCGTGGGTCGGCCTCCTCGTTTTCCTTTCCGCGGGAGTGACTGCTTTCTTCTTTATCCTTGCCATGGGGGCGTACAGGCCCTGCCATGTTAACATCGAACGAGAAATCTAGCCGACGCCTCGCGGAGTGATTGGGTTCCACCATGTTGACGCCAGGGAACGGATGTGTGTCCACTTTCATGGCAAACTGTCCAAAGAGCAGTCGGCCTTGTTCTATCGCCGTTTGGATCTTCTGACGAAACCCTTGCAGTCATTGGTGGTATGGGTGAACGAGTGATGCCATTTGCAGTACGACCTCCCGTTCATTTCTTGCGCCGTGGGGATTTTATGGCCTTCGGGTAACTTCATCTGTTTTTCCTTAAGCAATAGATCAAATATCTGCTCAGCTTTGCTCACATCGAAGTCAAACCCTTTCGCAGGCCCTTGTGGTTTCACCCATTTGCAGGACACGGATTTGCCCCCGAGCCCATTCAGCCACGGCCACTTCCTGGTCTTCCTAATCTTCTCTTCTTCTGTCTCGACCAGGCCTACGACGCTTGAACTTGTCCCGGTACAATTCAGGGTGCCGCTGCTCATACGATGTGAGTTTTTGTACCATGTGCTGAATCGTACTCACTTGGAAAGCGATCCTTGATCGGCGTGGCGAGGCCCAATGCTGCCGATCGACGCTTCCTTTTCGCTAAACGGACCGAATAACATCGGTTCTGATACGAAACGCCGAATATATTCTCGACACCGTTTCTCCCGCTTCGCCGCACTGCGCGATCGGCAATGCCGCTTAGTAGCTTCTGAGTGATATTGCACATGAAACTGCTCTTCCAGCTGCTTCCACGTCCGGACTGAGTTTGGTGGCAACGAGGTGTACCACCCGAAGGCTGATCCCGTGAGAGATTGTGCAAAAAACCTTACACGTAATTGATCTGATGCTGAAATCATGCCTAGCTGTGCCAAATATCGGCTCACGTGCTCTATTGAGCTAGACCCTTCTGCTCCATTGAATTTTGAGAATTCAGGGAGCCGATATTTGGGTGGCAGCGGGATCAGATCGTACTCGTCGGGGTACGGCTTGGAATAGCCGATTGTTTTCCTCTTCGGCAAGATGCCAAACTGGTCTCTCAAGATGGTGCTGATTTGTTCCATGGTATTAGCTGTAGGGACCGAGCTCTCATGACTCGTTCCGGTGGCATATTTAGCTAGCCATGCCCGTTTGTCGCGTCTGCTCCAAATCCCCTTGTGCAACGGTTCGTGCGTGCCAAGGCATTGCAGTCCGGCACGTATGTGCACACATATCCATGTGGGACCTCTTTAGGCGGCTCATATAGGAACTGGCAATCGTTAGGATCGCCTCCAACCTTGTAGACGACGTACGCCGGTGAACCTGGTAGCTCTGGCGCCGCAAGCGCGAATGGCAGCGGCGGTCTGATCTCGGAGCGGTATTTCTCCCTGGTGAGTCCCTAGGGTAGGTCCTGACGGAGAGTACTGATGCTTCATGATTTCCTGCACCACACGAACCGCAACGCGCTCGAAGGCGTTCACCAAGGTCTCAGAATGGCGGTGTAGAGAATGAGCCACCATGTAATTAATTTCTGGCGCAGAGCTCGGTGCGTTCCTCGAAGAGGTAGAGGTCTACTTCATCAAGAGCGCTTGGGGAGAACCCTTTCCACGATGCCATGTGAACGGGTCTTCATGAAGGAGCCGATGAGATCGGCTTCCAAGATGGCTTTCATCTCATCATATTTCTTCTTGTGCTCCTCAGGCAGATCAGCGAACGTGACTGGTTCGCCCACCACCTCATCGGCAGCTTTTGATATGGTTGCTGCAGATGTCGACGTAGTTGTTGTTGTAGAGTGTCCCACCGGGCGTGCCAGAATGTGTTGCCTACCAAAACCCACCGGCGAGCAGCGACGGGCAACACCGTAGAGCCGGGAGGCTCCCAGGACTGCTGGTGGATCCTGGTCCCTCGGGCAACGGCCCGCAATGCTCCGGCACACGTCCTGGCATTTGCGAGGGCGTGCCACCTGACCTATACCTGGTCAGGAAGGTGACGGATTGCTTCGACTAGTTTCCTGCATGGCAAACACGTAAACATTAAATACGAGCCCCGATCGGCTCTTAGGTTGCCCTGTGGATCGGCTCAAAGAGCCGATTGCCCCATGGTTTATGTTAGATTTATAATGACATGGGGATCATGCTTAATCAATATCAAGCTAAACCAATCTACGATAGTTTAGGGTTTTCACCGCATAACCGGAACATCCTACGCGTAGTTGAGCCTAGCAGATACGTAAGATGATGGAAAACCAACCCTAAAGAGGCCTAAAAACCAACATGAAGTTGATCCCCGGAACAATCCCTCTAGGGTTTAGCAAACCATACCTTACGCGCTACCGGATCGTTCAACCCGTTTGTAAGGCCTAACCATGCGGATATCAAACCAATCCTTGAAGTACAAGGAACAACTATAACGGATCAGATCTACTAAATAAAGAACAAGCAAGATGTTGCCCTTACACCTAAGATAGGTGTAAGGGCAGCTAGATATCGAGGGGCAGCGTCGCTAAGCAAGTGTATCGTGAAAGCATCGATGTCAGCCCCAAAACACCTAAGATAAGGGTGTCGCTCGCCATCAAAAAGGCTTCAGCACGAGCAACACCAACAACAAATAAACTGATACTGCCTAGATCGCAAGATGCGATCTAGGCAGCATGTTGCTTACCCGGGAGAAACCCTCGAAACAAGGGGTGGCGCCTAGATTGATTTGTTGTGAACGTGATCGTCCTCCTTTCTCAATAACCCTAGATACATATTTATAGTCCGTAGACTTTCTAACTTGGGAATAAACCCAACTGTGTACGAGCTAAACTCTATCTCTTAATTCTAACCTACCATAATATACAGATACACGGGCAATCTAGCCCAAATTCTCGCACAAGGCCGTGTCAGAGACACTTCGTTCGCATGTCCTTTAAGCCCTTCTTCGATCACGGCCCATCTCCAGACTTGGTTAAAATCTGGTGATAACACCAATTGAGGTACTCAATTGTTGGTGGAGGCATCTTCTCGCCATGAACACTGTCGCGAGATTACTTTCTGAGCTCTATTGGATGGTCTGCCTTTCTGAATCATCAAGACCGCTCCATTGGAGTTGGGATCAACGTAAGGTGGTGGCGCTGGTGCTGCCGCTATTCTGAGCTGATGTCGATTTTCGTCCGTAATTGCGGGAGGAGGTGGCAAGTGAATCTCACTCCTGGGCCCTTGCGGGTTTCTATTTGTCGCCTGGGTATTGGCGTGCCCTGCCCACCTTAGCATTGCCTGAAAATTTCGGCAATCCTTTTGTAGGTGTCCTGACTGTCTCTTTCCATTGTTGTCGAGATAAAAGTGCATCTGGCATGGCCCGTTCATCATCTCCTCAGGGGACACGAAAGGTCTCTGGAACCTAGACCCATTATTTGGCCTATTATTTCGGGAGTCATCTCTATTGTCGCCTCGCTGCTCGTTGCTCCTTTGATAATCATCTCTATTGTTTCCTCCAGCGCTTGCTCGAAATCCAGCCGAGATTTGGCCAGGTGCATCGTAGTTTGAATATTGTCGAGAAAACCGACGTCTATTTTGATAATATCGACCACGATCCTCCTCTGGTGACCTATGCCGTTTGTTGTGAACAACATCCTCTCCATCTGCCCATCTATTTGCTATCTCCATCAATGCAGATACTGTCTTTGGGTTGGTTCTCCCCAAGTCCTCGACAAAATCTCCTCGTCGGATTCCTGCGACAAACGCATCTATCGCTCTCTCGTCAGATATATTCTCTGCCGAGTTTTTGATGATATTCCACCTTTGGATGTACTTTCTCATTGATTCATCCGGCTTTTGTCGACACGCTCTCAACTCCTCTAGTGATGCAGGTTTTTTGCAGGTAGATCAGAAGTTGTTGACGAACACATCCTCGAAATTATCCCAGCTGTCGATGGATCCTGGGGGAAGCTTCTTTATCCACGATCTTGCGGCTCCACTCAGAGGTACTTGGATGCTTTGCATGGCTGTTGCTCTAGTTCCTCCTATCAGCTTCACCGTCTTAAGATAATCGACTAGCCAGTCCTCTGGATCCTGCAGGCCGTCGAATTTTTTGAAGTTATCGGGTAATTTAAATCCCGAAGGAACTCGAGTTTTTCGGACCCTCCTTGTAAAGCACGACAACCCACACATGTCCTCGTCATCTAACTCTGGGGAGTGTCGATGTTCCCTTCTATTTTGTCGTGCTCTGTCCACTCGTGCTTGCGCTGCTGTGTCTCGTGCTCCACTTGTTCTCTCGGGACCTGGCGCTACTGTAGCGGGTCGTGGACTATTTTGTCTTGTTGAACCTTCGGGAGGCGTTGTCACAAACGCCGTTCCCATGGCCCCAACTCCTGACATAGCCATATTGTACAATGCTTCTCGTGGATTTCCGGGAGGTGGTTTGGATGCAAGGATGAATGCTTTGCGTTGCCATGTAGCCAGCTTCGGGTGTCTTAGGAATAATGTTCCCCCTTGTGTCGATTGACATAAAAGACATGTCGAGGTTTTGAACTAAGTTTTCTCTCTCTGCTTCAGGTATATTTTGCAGAGATCTTGCTCTCCTTCGAGCTTCCCTGTGACTATCTCCCGAAGTTCCTGAATGTCGACTTAGCTCCGCTCTTCGCCTACTTGACGCAGATGCTGCTTCCTGATGTCTACGGGTGCTTCTATTCTTGTAGACAGTGTTGGGCCTCCAAGAGCAGAGGTTTGTAGAACAGCAGCAAGTTTCCTTAAGTGGATCACCCAAGGTTTATCGAACTCAGGGAGGAAGAGGTCAAAGATATCCCTCTCAAGCAACCCTGCAATCACGATGCAAGAAGTCTCTTGTGTCCCCAACACACCTAATGCACTTGTCAGATGTATAGGTGCACTAGTTCGGCGAAGAGATGGTGAAATACAAGTAGTATGGATGTATATGAGTGGTAATAACAATCTGAATAAAATATGGCAGCGAGTAAACATGCAACAGAACAGTAAATAAACGGAGTTTCGATGCTTAGAAACAAGGCCTAGGGATCATACTTTCACTAGTGGACACTCTCAACATTGATCACATAATAAAACCACTCTACACTCTCTTGTTGGATGATGAACACCACTAATTGTGTAGGGCTACAAGAGCACCTCAATGCCGGAGTTAACAAGCTCCACAACATTCAATGTTCATATTTAAATAACCTTAGAGTTCATGATAGATCATTGCAATTACACCAAGTACTAAGATAGCATGCACACTGTCACCATCACACTATGAAGGAGGAATAGATCACATCAATACTATCATAGCAATAATTAACTTCATAATCTACAAGAGATCACAATCATAACCTACGCCAAGTACTACACGATGCACACACTGTCACCATTACACCGTGGAGGAGGAATAAACTACTTTAATAACATCACTAGAGTAACACATAGATGAATAGTGATACAAAGCTCATATGAATCTCGATCATGTAAGGCAGCTCATGAGATCATTGTATTCAAGTACATAGGAGAGAGATTAACCACATAGCTACCGGTACAGCCCTTAGCCTCGATGGAGTACTACTCCCTCCTCATGGGAGACAGCATCGTTGATGAAGATGGCGGTGGTGTCGATGGAGGAGCCTTCCGGGGCACTTCCCGTCCCGGCGGCGTGCGGAACGGAGACTCCGTCCCCCGTATCTTGGCTTCGCGATGGCGGCGCTCCGGAAGGTTTCTCGTACCGTGGCTTTTCCGTATCGAGGTTTTAGGTCGGGACCTTTAAATAGGCGAAGAGGCGGAGTCGGAGGGGCCGACGAGGCGACGACACGCAGGGGCGCGCCATCCCCGCCGCGCCAGCCTATCATCTGGGCCCACAGGCCCCTCCTCTGGTGGCTCTCGGGTGTTCTGGAAGCTTCGTGGAAAAATAGGATGTTGGGCGTTGATTTCGTCCGATTCCGAGAATATTTCCTTACTAGGATTTCTGGAACCAAAAACAACAGAAAACAGCAACTGGCCCTTCGGCATCTCGTCAATAGGTTAGTTCCGGAAAACGCATAAGTATGACATATAATGTATATAAAACATGTAGGTATTGTCATAAAAGTAGCATGGAACATAAGAAATTATAGATACGTTTGGGACGTATCAAGCATCCCCAAGCTTAGTTCCTACTCGCCTTCGAGTAGGTAAACGATAACAAGGATAATTTCTGAAGTGACATGCTACTAACATAATCTTGATCATACTATTGTAAAGCATATGAGATGAATGCAGCGATTCGAAGCAATGATGAAGATAATGAGTAAACTAATGAATCGTATAGCAAAGACTTTTCATGAATAATACTTTCAAGACAAGCATCAATAAGACTTGCATAAGAGTTACTCATAAAGCAATAGATTGTTAGTAGAAAGCTTTGAAACAACACAAAGGAAGATATAAGTTTCAGCGGTTGCTTTCAACTTCAACATGTTTATCTCATGGATAATTGTCAACACAAAGTAATATAACAAGTGCAATAGGTAAACATGTAAGAATCAATGCACACAGTTCACACAAGTGTTTGCTTCTAAGATAGAAAGAATGGGTAAACTGACTCAACAATAAAGTAAAAGATAGGCCCTTCGCAGAGGGAAGCATTGATTACTATATTTGTGCTAGAGCTTTTCATTTTGAAAACAAGAAACAATTTTGTCAACGGTAGTAATAAAGCATATGTGTTATGTATAAGATATCTTATAAGTTGCAAGCCTCATGCATAGTATACCAATAGTGCTCGCATCTTGTCCTAATTATCTTGGATTAACACGGATTATCATTGCATAGCATATGTTTCAACCAAGTGTCACAAAGGGGTACCTCTATGCCGCCTGTACAAAGGTCTAAGGAGAAAGCTCGCATTGGATTTCTCGCTTTTGATTATTCTCAACTTAGACATCCATACCGGGACAACATAGACAACAGATAATGGACTCTCTTTAATGCATAAGCATTCAACAACAATTAATATTCTCATAAGAGATTGAGGATTATTGTCCAAACTGAAACTTCCACCATGGATCAAGGCTTTAGTTAGCGGCCCAATGTTCTTCTCTAACAGTATGCATACTCAAACCATTTGATCATGAAAATCGCCATTACTTCAGACAAGACGAACATGCATAGCAACTCACATGATATTCAACAAAGGTAAAAGAGTTGATGGCGTCCCCAGAAACATGGTTACCGCTCAACAAGCAACTTATTAAGAAATAAGACACATAAGTACATATTCTTCACCACAATAGTTTTTAAGGCTATTTGTCCCATGAGCTATGTATTGCAAAGACAAATAATAGAAATTTTAAAGGTAGCACTCAAGAAATTTACTTTGGAATGGCAGAGAAATACCATGTGGTAGGTAGGTATGGTGGACACAAATGGCATGGTTGTTGGCTCAAGGACTTGGATGCACGAGAAGAATTCCTCTCAATACAAGGCTAGGCTAGCAAGGTTGTTTGAAGCAAAGTCAAGTATAAACGGTACAGAAAGACTCACATATGAACATATTGTAAGCATTATAAGACTTTACATCGTCTCCTTGTTGTTCAAACACCTTAACCAGAAAATATCTAGACTCTAGAGACCAATCATGCAAACCAAATTTTAACAAGCTCTATGTAGTTCTTCATTAATGGGTGAAAAGTACATGATGCAAGAGCTTAAACATAATCTATATGAGCACAACAATTGCCAAGTATCAAATTATTCAAGACATTATACCAATTACCACATGCAGCATTTTCTGTTTCCAACCATATAACAATGAACGAAGCAGTTTCAACCTTCGCCATGAACATTAAAGATAAAGCGAAGAACACAAGTGTTCATATGCAACAGCGGAGTGTCTCTCTCCCACACAAGCATGAATTTATTCAGAGAATGAAAATAACAAAAACGAAAATAAAAGCACACAGACGCTCCAAGTAAAGCACATAAGATGTGACAATAAAAATATAGTTTCACTAGAAGTCACTTGATAAGTTGTCGATGAAGAAGGGGATGCCTTGGGCATCCCCAAGCTTAGATGCTTGAGTGTTCTTGAAATATGCAGGGATGAACCACGGGGGCATCCCCAAGCTTAGACTTTTCACTCTTCTTGATCATATTGTATCATCCTCCTCTCTTGACCCTTGAAAACTTCCTCCACACCAAACTCAAACAAACTCATTAGAGGGTTAGTGCATAATAAAAATTCACATGTTCAGAGGTGACACAATCATTCTTAACACTTCTGGACATTGCTCAAAGCTACTGGAAGTTAATGGAACAAAGAAATCCATCCAACACAGCAAAAGAGGCAATGCGAAATAAAAGGCAGAATCTATCAAAACAGAACAGTCCGTAAAGACGAATTTTATTGAGGCACCAGACTTGCTAAGATGAAAATGCCCAAATTGAATGAAAGTTGCATACGTATCTAAGGATCACTCACGTAAATTGGCAGATTTTTCTGAGTTACCTACAGAGAATCATACCCAAATTCGTGACAGCAAGAAATCTGTTTCTGCGCAGTAATCCAAATCTAGTATTCACTTTACTATCAAAGACTTTACTTGGCACAACAATGCAATAAAATAAAGATAAGGAGAGGTTGCTACAGTAGTAACAACTTCCAAGACTCAAATATAAAACAAAAGTACTGTAGTAAAATAAACACATGGGTTATCTCCCAAGAAGTTCTTTCTTTATAGCCATTAAGATGGGCTCAGCAGTTTTAATGATGCACTCGCAAGAAATAAGAGTTGAAGCAAAAGAGAGCATCAAGAAGCAAATTCAAAACAAATTTAAGCCTAACATGCTTCCTATGCATAGGAATCTTGTAAATAAACAAATTCATGAAGCATGATGCAACAAGCATAGAAAGATAAAACAAGTGTAACTTCAAAAATTTCAGCATATAGAGAGGTGTTTTAGTAACATGAAAACTTCTACAACCATATTTTCCTCTCTCATAATAACTTTCAGTAGCATCATGAACAAACTCAACAATATAACTATCACATAAAGCATTCTTATCATGAGTCTCATGCATAAAATTATTACTACTCCCAACATAAGCATAATCAATTTTATTAGTTGTAGTGGGAGCAAATTCAACAAAGTAGCTATCATTATTATTCTCATCATCAAATATAGGAGGTATAGTATCATCATAATTAAATTTATCCTCCATAGTAGGTGGCAACAAAAGACCACTATCATTATAATCATCATATATGGGAGGCATATCATAATCAACATAAACTTTCTCCTCAATACCCGGAGGGCTAAAGAGATCATTTTCATCAAAACCGACCTCCCCAAGCTTAGAATTTTCTATATCATTATCAACAATGGTGTTCAAAGCGTTCATACTAATATTACTACTAGCATGCAAATAAGGTTCCATAGGTTTTTTAATTTTCGCATTAAACCATTCATGTCTTGACTCAGGAAATAGTACAAAAAGCTCACAGATGTTTTCCATTATGCCTTACTAGTGTTTAACAAGAAACAAAAAGATGCAATTGCAGGATCTAAAGGAAATAGCTTCGAACACACACACAATGGCAACAGAAAAGTACTTTTACCTGGGACCGGAGTATGAGTGCCTTTACCTTTCCTCCAGCCAGAAGGTGTGTGATGTCTACGGGTGCTTCTATTCTTCTAGACAGTGTTGGGCCTCCAAGAGCAGAGGTTTGTAGAACAACAGCAAGTTTCCTTAAGTGGATCACCCAAGGTTTATCGAACTCTGGAGGAAGAGGTCAAAGATATCTCTCTCAACCCTGCAATCACGATGCAAGAAGTCTCTTGTGTCCTCAACACACCTAATACACTTGTCGATGTATAGGTGCACTAGTTCGGCGAAGAGATGGTGAAATACAAGTAGTATGGATGTATATGAGTGGTAATAACAATCTGAATAAAATATGGCAGCGAGTAAACATGCAACAGAACAGTAAATAAACGGAGTTTCGATGTATTGGAAACAAGGCCTAGGGATCATACTTTCACTAGTGGACACTCTCAACACTGATCACATAATAAAACCACTCTACACTCTCTTGTTGGATGATGAACACCACTAATTGTGTAGGGCTACAAGAGCACCTCAATGCCGGAGTTAACAAGCTCCACAACATTCAATGTTCATATTTAAATAAACTTAGAGTGCATGATAGATCATTGCAATTACACCAAGTACTAACATAGCATGCACACTGTCACCATCACACTATGAAGGAGGAATAGATTACATCAATACTATCATAGCAATAATTAACTTCATAATCTACAAGAGATCACAATCATAACCTACGCCAAGTACTACACGATGCACACACTGTCACCATTACACCGTGGAGGAGGAATAGACTATTTTAATAACATCACTAGAGTAACACATAGATGAATAGTGATACAAAGCTCATATGAATCTCAATCATGTAAGGCAGCTCATGAGATCATTGTATTGAAATACATAGGAGAGAGATTAACCACATAGCTACCGGTACAGCCCTTAGCCTCGATGGAGTACTACTCCCTCCTCATGGGAGACAACAGCGTTGATGAAGATGGCGGTGGTGTCGATGGAGGAGCCTTCCGGGGCACTTCCCCGTCCCGGCGGCGCTTCGGAACAGAGACTCTCCTGTCCCCTGGATCTTGGCTTCGCGATGGCGGCGGCTCGGAAGGTTTCTCGTACCGTGGCTTTTCCGTATCGAGGTTTTATATGTGTACCTTGTTTCGGTCGAGAAACCCACCGGCGGCAGCGACGGCAACACCGTAGGAGCCGGAATCTCCCAGGACTGCGGCTGGCCCTGGTCCTCCGAGCGACGCCCCGCAAAGCCTTCGGCACGCACGTCCGATGCCGATGCAAGGGCGTGCCACCTATACCGTCGTAGGTGTTGGTTGATGCCTCGCTTAGTTTCTGCATGGCATACACGTAACGTTAAATACGAGCCTCGATCGGCTCTCGGGTTGTCTGTGAATCGGCTCAAAGAGCGATCCACCCATGATGCGTACGAGGTGTACGATCAGATGGTGGTCCCGCTTGATCAAGATAAAGCTAAAGCGACCTACTACGATTTGGGGTTTTCACCGCATAATCGAAACATCCTACTCGTGATCGAGCCTGGCGGCCACGCACGGTGATCATAAACCGACCCTAGACAAGGCCTAAAAACCAACATGAAGTTGATCCTCGGAACATCTTGTCTAGGGCTAGCAAACTACACCCTACGCGCCACTGGATCCTTCAACCCATTTGTAAGGCCTAACTATGCAGATATTAAACTAATCCTTGAAGAACAAGGAGCAATCATAACGGATCGGATCTACTAAATAATGATCAAGCGGGGTGCCGCCCTTACACCCAAGATAGGCGTAAGGGCGGCTAGATGCCTAAGGGTTGCACGACGATAGCATATGATATGATGAACAATGCTAACCCTAAAACATCTATGATAACTATGTTGCTCGCCATCAAAAAGGCTTCGGTACGAGCAACGCATGAACGACGAATAAATGTGTGCTGCCTAGATTGCAAGATGCGATCTAGGCAGCATGGTGCTTACCCGGAAGAAACCCTCGAGACGGGGAGTTGGCGATGCGCCTAGATTGGTTTGTGGTGAACGTGATTGTTGTTTATTTCATAAACCCTAGATACATATTTATAGTCCGGGGGACTTTCTAATTCAGGCGTGCACCTAACCGTGCACGGGTTAAACTCTAACCTCTAAACGACACGTATCCTACTATGTTACAGATACACGGGCAAACTAGCCCAAACTTGGTATACAAGGCCGATTCATGTATTTCTTCTATGTATATTCTTCAAGCCCATCTCCAATCGCGGCCCACTTCTGATCCGGTCAAATTCTGGTGATAACACATGCCCCCCCTGGTTTTGGAAATGACATTTCCAAAATCATTACGCTTTTTCCGTCGGGTCATGTCGTGGCAGAGCAGAACCGCCGCAGTATCCTTCATCATGATGCCTTGCCTCCTCCACTTCTTCTTTTTTTTTTTTTTTCTTCCTCGGGCACCACTTCCTCGGAAACTGCGTGGCATTGAATCCCCACTATATCCCCTTTATTTAACCGTTCCAAACAGTTTGCTTCTTCATCCTCTTCGCACTAGCACTCCAAAAGCCCTCCTGCGTCACCATGTCTTCTTCTTCCTCCGCCTCATCGGATCTTTCCATCGAGTCCTCCTCCTCCCGCGAGCCGACGCCGGAGTGGAACCCGGCGGAGGCCCACGCGGCCAACATCCGCCGCGCCATCGAGGCCGGGGATGAGCCAGTCACGATCCATGGTCCGAGGACGACAAGTCCTCGACCGATGGGGAAAGTGACCTCCGCTTCCTCGCGACGGAGACGGAGGAGGAGAGCGATGACGACGCCTCCCCGCAATGACTTCACCTTCTCCGAGGAGGAGGAGGAGGAGGACGACACCTCCTCCGACGAACCGCCGGCCTGCGCCACCCCCGGCCGGGGAATCTCAGGACTTCGACAGCGACGACGACGACGACGAGGAGGAGGATGAGGACAACGAAGGTCCCGCCGGCGGTCGCTACAGAGCGACGACGAGCCCGCCGGGAGTAGCGCCGACAGCGGCGACGACGGCGACGACGAGGGCAGCGACGGCCCGTAGATAGGACCCTTAGCATAGGATCAGTAGTAGTAGACGGGGCAATGTATCCCCTTAGTACTTCCTTTTGAGAGCAATCAGCTCTTTTATGTAAGAAATCTCGTTTATCAATGAAGAAGTTCCCCAATTTGATTTCGCCGATTTCCCCTCATACTGATTTTGCCGATTGTCTCTAGCCGTGCTTAGCCGATGGCCGCGCATCGGTCCCTCATAATCCGTCCTTCATCTCTTCGACTACGGAGTGATCGTAAATTGGTCAACGCCGCAAGCCGATGTCAGCGCATCAATCCCTCATGATCTATCCCTCATCTTTTCGACCGATGAGTTTGAGCTCGATGGATCACCACCTTTGAAGAAGATTGCGACACAGACTAGCCGATGGCAACCCAATCGGCTTCCAAAAACAGAGCATCCACCAGGCCAGCTGCCCCCGAGCCTCAGTCGAGGTGCAAACAGTGATGAGGACACGTAATTCAGACAAATGGACCCGAGCTCGATCATGTCTGAGAGAGCTACCATGCCGAGCCAGCCGAGCCGATCACCCCTCTTCCGTGGAAAGCCGATGCGCATGGTCACCGGCGGCTTTAGAAACCAAAACTCCTCTGACAAAGAGTTGGAGGTCCTCGTGTCTTGAACACACAACTGGTAGATCCTGTGTCGTTGTGCTAGAGTCGATGGCTATGCATCGGCTTTGTTCCTCATGAGAAATTTTTTTTTACGGGCCGATTTTTCTATTGGCCCCCAATATTTCACTGCACATGTATCGCACATGTTCATCTGACTAGGTGCCCCCCGAGCCGATTCTGCCAGGTAACTGCTGATATCGGCTCTGTGGTTAGCCAAGGCACTAATATGTGGACGTCGGCTCTGTTAGGAACAATGTGGATTTCTTCTAGCGCATCAGCCGACGCAAACCCATTGCCCATTAGATCGACGTTGAACCCAGGCAGAATGAATGGTGAGGATAATTTTGGCCGATTGCTGGAATCGGCCTCCATGTTGCTTGCTCGATGAAGGTTGTGCAGTGTTCCTCCCTAGATCCTTGGGGCCGATCACATGGATCGGCATCGCCATGTTTGTCCATAGATGTTGCTCTTGTTACACGGTTAGGCCGGTGGATAAACCAGCCTAACCCCGTCCTTTGTCACGTTGATGCGCTCGCAGTCGTCCAAATTGATGCCTGAGAGTGGCTCTTGGCCTGATGTCTCCCAAACATTCATGCCAGCCGTTGAAATCTCGGCTGAATCATCTGTGTGGACGACTTCTACTTCATCTCCATCCCATCATTAGGCATTGGTGCATCGTGGATGGAATGCAGCGTTGGCGTGGATCCAATCTCTCCCTAGTAGGACAAAGATAGGAGCTCTTTGTCGACAATAAAGAACGTCGGGACGGTTTTCCTTCCTACGGCCGATCCACGTTCGTAACACCTGTGCGTCGATGCTTGGCCGTTGAAATCGCTCGTCACATTGGTCTTGATCGTATCCGAGCTAGAGCGTCCCAACCGACGTAGCATGGAGTATGGCATAATGTTAACTGCCTCCCGTGTCCACCAACATCTTGTTGACAGGCTGCCCATTGATGTAACCTCGCAAGTACAGGGCCTTCAGATGCCTATAGCTCTTTCTCGTGGCTTCTCAAAGATGACCGCCGTGGGCCGCAGCTGTTGTGCCACAGTGCTTCGTCTAATCCTGGAGCACTAAACTCCGTTGGAAGGATGAACACCATGTTTGTGCGGCCGATGTCTCATCATCGGCTTTCTTTTGTCTGGGGCGCCACTCTTTCCTTTGTGGCCGACCTTCTTCGTCCAGGGTTCGCTGAATTTTAGCGGCCAAATCAGGCCGCCTTCCTCAACGTGTGCAGGTATAACCTTTCGCTTGCTCCAACTCCACGTAGACGCTGAACCCTTCGCTTCGGGAACGCCGAGCCCATCGTGGCACCACCTTGGCCGATGATACTTGTCTTCTTCTTCATCATCGTCCTCTAGTTCCTCGAGATCTTCCATCCGCGCGGACTCAGCATTCTTATTCCGAGGCGGGAGAGGCCCTAGACGTTTGAACACGGACGCGTTAGCGCATCCTTCTTCTTTGTTTACATTCTGGGCACGCCGATTGTAGGCAATCGGCTCATTCCCGAATCCCAGAGGTCGAAGAAGGGGCACCCCAGTGCCTATCCACGCCGTCTTGCTCCCTCGACTTTTCCTTGGTGCGGCGCTCATATCGCTCCTCGTCGCGATCATGCCGACGGTGTCTTCTGGCGTCTCTAACCAGACGATCTCTTTCATCATCGTCGTTGTATCGCCGGCGTTGGTCGTATTGACCCACATACTTGTTGAGGAGGTGATCAGAGAGAGGTCGCTGATATCTTACGTTCCTCACTTCTCCCTCTGTGATGTAGCGCTTGCCATCGTGACGGAGCCGATCGCGTGGAGCGGCTTCCTCTGTGTCCTTGCTATGAGAGCAGCTGCCCTCATCTCCGTCCTTACCATAGTGGTGCCCAGGTCCTACCATGTTGATATTGCACGAGAAATCTGGCTGGCACCCTCCATGGTAAGTATACTCCACCATGTTAACGGCGGGGAAGGGGTGTGTGTCGACCTTCATGGCGTACTGGCTGAAAATTAGCCGCCTTGTTCTATCGCCATTTGGACTTGCTGACGCCACACCCTGCGTTGGTGGTATGGGTGAACGTGTTATGCCATTTGCAGTATGGCTTTCCGTTCAGCTCTTGCACCGTGGGAACTTTGTGGCCTTCGGGTAACTTTAGCTGCTTCTCCTTGAGTAAGAGGTCGAAAATCTCTGCTCAGCTTTGGTCACGTCGAAGTCAAACCCTTTTGGAGGACCTTGTGGCTTAACCCATTTACAGGACACGGGGCTTGAGTCCAGTCAGCCCCTCATCGCGCGAAGCCGCATCACCTTCATCTTCATCACCAACCAAGACCACCGCACGCTGAATTTATCCCGGTAAACATCCGGGTGGCGCCGTTCGATGCCGGCATTCTCGCACCATGTGCGCCGCTGAAGGGTAGTCTCGTTGGGAGGCCACGTCCTTGATCGATGATGAGAGACCCACCACCGCCAACTCGATTGCTTCTTTTTCACTTACATGAACCGGATAGCACGGTTCCTAACGGTCCCGGCCGCCGGACGTATCTCCGCCACCGTTTCCCGCGCTTCGTCGTACTTGTGCTAGATCGGCAATGCCGGCCTCGAAGCCTCTCGAGTGATACCGCACGTGAACCGTTCTTCCAATCGCTTCCAAGTCCGGATTGAGTTTGGTGGCAGCGATGTGTACCACCCGAAAGCCGATCCCGTGAGGGGACTGCAAGAACCTCACACGCACTGCCCGATGCTGAGATCGTGCTCACTGTGCCAAATATCGGCCACATGCTCGATGGAGCTGGAACCATCTGATCCATTAAACTTTGTGAAGTCAGGGAGCCGATATTTGGGTGGTAGCGGGATCAACTCGTACTCGCTGGGGTACGGCTTGGAATAGCCGATTGTCCTCCTTTTCGGCATCAACTGGTCTTTCAGAATTGTACAAATCTGATCCGCGGTGATGGCTGCAGGCGTCGACTCTGAAGATTCGCCGGGGTGGCATACTTAGCTAGCCATGCTTGCTTTCCAGCTCGAGCCAACTGCAGGAGCTGAGATCTCGGAGGTTTGCCTGAGTGGCATACTTAGCTAGCCACGCCTGCTTCTCAAGATCTGCTCCCGAAGCTCCTCCTGCTGTTCCAGAAGTCCCTGCTGTTGCGAGCCTGGTTCGAGAGTGCCCAGCTACTGCAGTCCGGCACGTATGCGCACGTGTATCCGTGGGGGATCTCCTTGGGCGCCTCAAGAATTGGTAGTCATTAGGGTCACCACCAATCTTGTAGACGACGTATGCCGATGAACTCGGCACTTCCCGGTGCCAACGCGAACGCGGCGGTGGGACGGGACTGGAGTGACATTCCCTTGGTAAGTCCCCAGAGCTGGTCCCGACGGAGCATACCGATGGCTCATGATTTCCGGATCAGGCGCAGCGACACGCTCCAAAGTGTTCACCAGGCTCTCAGCGGTGCAGCGAATGAGCCACCATGAAGTTGATCTCCTTCAGCGACCTGGTGCGTTCTTCGACGGGGTGGACAGGTCCACTCCATCGAGCGGCCGTCAGGTCCCTTTCCACCCGATGCCATGTGAGCGGGTTCGTGGAAAGAGCCGATGAGGTCGGCTTCGAGGACCGCTTTGATCCTCGTCATGCTTCTTCTGAGCTCCTCGGTCGATCCTCGTACTCTGACCGAGTGCCTTCCGCCATCTCAGATGTAGATGGCGATGCGGTTGATGTCGAAGATGGTCCCACCGGGCGTGCCTGTGTGGTCAGAAACCCACCGGCGGGCAATGACGGGCAACACCAGAGCCGGAATCTCTCCAGATCGCGGCTGGCCCTGGTCCCTCCGAGCGACGGCCCGCAAAGCCTTCGGCACGCACGTCCGATGCTGATGCAGTATGCCACCTGACCTATACCTGGTCGTAGAAGGTGTTGGATGATGCTCGCTTAGTTTCCTGCATGGCATACACGTAAACGTTAAATACGAGCCTCGATCGGCTCTCAGGTCCTGTGAATCGCTCAAAGAGCCGATCCACCCATGATGCGTACGAGGTGTACGATCAGATGGTGGTCCTGCTTGATCAAGATAAAGCTAAAGCGACCTACTACGATTTGGGGTTTTCACCGCATAACCGAACATCCTACTCGTGATCGAGCCTCGCGGCCACGCACGGTGATCGTAAACCGACCCTAGACAAGGCCTAAAAACCAACATGAAGTTGATCCTCGGAACATCCTGTCTAGGGCTAGCAAACTACACCCTACGCGCCACTGATCCTTCGACCCGTTTGTAAGGCCTAACGATGCAGATATTAAACTAATCCTTGAAGAACAAGGAGCAATCATAACGGATCGATCTACTAAATAATGATCAAGCGGGGTGCCGCCCTTACACCAAGATAGGCGTAAGGGCGGCTAGATGCCTAAGGGTTGCACGACGATAGCATATGATATGATGAACAATGCTAACCCTAAAACATCTATGATAACTACGTTGCTCGCCATCAAAAAGGCTTCAACACGAGCAACGCATGAACAACGAATAAACGTGTGCTGCCTAGATCGCAAGATGCGATCTAGGCAGCATGGTGCTTACCGGAAGAAACCCTCGAGACGAAGGGAGTTGGCGATGCGCCTAGATTGGTTTGTGGTGAACGTGATTGTTGTTTATTTCATAAACCCTAGATACATATTTATAGTCCGGGGGACTTTCTAATTCAGGCGTGCACCTAACCGTGCACGGGTTAAACTCTAACCTCTAAACGACACGTATCCTACTATGTTACAGATACACGGGCAAACTAGCCCAAACTTGGTATACAAGGCCGATTCATGTATTTCTTCTATGTATATTCTTCAAGCCCATCTCCAATCGCGGCCCACTTCTGATCCGGTCAAATTCTGGTGATAACAGACCTTTAAATAGGCGAAGAGGCGGAGTCGGAGGGCTGACGAGGCGACGACACGCAGGGGGCGCGCCACCCTGCCGCGCCAGCCTATCATCCGGGCCCACAGTGGCCCTCCTCGTGCCTCGGGTGTTCTGAAGCCGTGGCAAAACAGAGAGGCAGGGCATTGATTTCGTCCGATTCCGAGAATATTTCCTTACTAGGATTTTCGGAACCAAAAACAAGAAAACAGCAACTGGCCCTTCGGCATCTCGTCAATAGGTTAGTTCCGGAAAACGCATAAATATGACATATAATGTATATAAAACATGTAGGTATTGTCATAAAAGTAGCATGGAACATAAGAAATTATAGATACGTTTGGGACGTATCACTTCCTGCCTCCTATCCAACTCGATTTTCTATTTCTCGAGCTCTCCTGGTGCGCGCGAGTCTATATTGATACACTTGTAACTCCTCAGGTGTCGCCGTAATGGTCATTGGTTCTGTACCATCAATAGCTCTTGTGACTCGATCCCACACTGCCTGCGGAAATCGCACCATCTCTCGTGTTCCTGGTCCGATATATTTTGTCCCCAAACCTCGCGTGAGATCTACGGGATCGACGTAGGCGGGTTTCCCGCATCGTCGAAAGCCTCTGCCGTCGCTGGTTCTTCCCGGCTTGATTCTCCAATTACATAAATCTGATGATATTTTGGATTTTGAATTTTGTCGAGTTTGGTGACACCATCATAGAGATTGGTGAAGACCTTTCCAACAGTGACGGATTTGTCGATGAAGTTGAAGCTGTTGGTGTCGCTCGAGTCATCGCTTATATAGGAGTTCGCAGATGACTCGAAGGACATGTCGCTGAAGATCCTGACGAGTTTTTTGCTTGCCTTGGTGCTGATGAAGCGTGGCGACGAAATCTCCTCGTCGCCTGACTCGATGGATGATGCTGAGCTTGAAAAATCAGGATCAACCGCCGATAGTCCCGATGAGATCGGAATTTCGAGACGATCCGTTCCTTCTTTCTCGACGCGGAAGTGGAACTTTCCAAACGTCATCTCCATGGGATCCTCCAGATACGCATATGCATCCAAACGGGAGGGCGGGTGAGGAATAAAATCGACTAGACCAGTTTCGATCTGTTTACCTCTGTCCAAAGCGTTGCTTGCAGTTGATGAAGTCGACGATTTTGAACGTGCCATCGAGATCAGATCCTTGTCGCCTCTAGATCCCACAGACGGCGCCAATTGACAAGGTATTAACTTGTCAATGCCTACGAGTTGTAGACTAGGGTTTCGTTGGATGTAGAGGGCAAGTAGATCTCGAAGGTTTCACCGAAAAGTACTCGACGATATGAAAACTAGGGTTTGTGAAACAATGATTCGATCTCTTTGTCCCTCGGCTCCCCCTTATATAGGAGGTGGAGCCGAGGGATTCGTGATGTACAAGTTACAGAGTCCGGAAAGGTTTCCAACTTCTCCCATAATATTACAAGTGTTCTCTCCTAATACAACTCTAGCTTTCCTTAACTAACAAGTTGGGCTTCCGAATTCTCCTTATCCTTCGGGTTGGGCCTCGCAAACCCCTGGTACTATCTTCGCAGGCCCATTGGGGATGCCTATGTCAAGGAAAACACGCAGCATTGTAACAACGATTGCCAGTAGGATTATAGTAAACACCAGGATTAAAATACTGTAGGCACAGGGATGGATGAACGGGCGTTGCATGGATGAGAGAAACTCATGTAACAATCAAGGTAGGGCATTTGCAGATAATAATAAAACGGTATCCAAGTACTAATCAATCAATAGGCATGTGTTCCATATTTAGTCGTACGTGCTCGCAATGAGAAACTTGCACAACATCTTTTGTCCTACCAGCCGGTGGCAGCCGGGCCTCTAGGGAATCTACTGGAAATTAAGGTACTCCTTTTAATAGAGCACCGGAGTAAAGCATTAACACTCCGTGAACACATGTGATCCTCATATCACCGCCTTCCCCTTCGGTTGTCCCAATTCTGTCACTTTGGGGCCTTAGGTTCCGGACAACAATACGTGTATACAACTTGCAGGTAAGATCATAAAGCAATGAATATCATCATGAATTGATAACATGTTCAGATCTGAGATCATGGCACTCGGGCCCTAGTGACAAGCATTAAGCATAACAAGTTGCAACAATATCATAAAGTACCACTACGGATACTAGGCACTATGCCCTAACAATCTTATGCTATTACATGACCAATCCTTATCCAATCCCTACCATCCCCTTCCGCCTACAGCGGGAATTATTCACACATGGATGGGGGAAACATGGCTGGTCGGTGGTGATGATGGCGATGATCTCCTCTAATTCCCCGTCCCGGCGGAGTGCCATAGGAGACTTCTGGCTCCCGAGACAGAGTTTCGCGATGGCGGCGGTGTTCTGGATGTCTTCTGGCGATTTCGTCCAACCCCCCGTGCGTTTTTAGGTCGAAGGCGTTAAGTAGTCGAAAGGGGGCACGGAGGCTGGCCGAGGCGGCCTCACCATAGGGCGGCGCGCCCTCCCAGGCCGCCGCGTCGGCCCATGGTGTGGGGGCCGCCCTCCCCCGGCCTGCCCTTCTCGGGGCTCCGTGAATCTTCTCGAAAAATAAGCCCTTTCGACATTAATTCCGGGATTTTCCTTAAAGTTGGATTTCGCACAAAACGAGGCACTGTGAGCAAATTTACTGAAAACAGCGTTAGTCCGTGTTGGTTGTATCCAAAATACACAAATTAGAGGCAAAACAATAGCAAAAGTGTTCGGAAAGTAGATACGCTGGACGTACGCAAGTCCGATGAAAGCAATCTTCAGAGATTCGAGTAAAGGGAAGCTTAGCCCTAGATACATTGGACCTTTCAGATACCGCTCGAACCGAGGGTTATCCTTTGAATTGGATCTACCGGGAAGGTTAGCTCTCAAGTTCACAATGTATTCCATGTGTCTCAACTCAGAAAGTGTTTGAAGACCGAGCCAGTATCACATGATGAGCTCGAGTTACAACCACTTGACCTATATTGAGGTTGGGCCAAGATTCTCGAGAGAATTGGAAACAACTCAGGAATAGAGCCATTAAGTACTGCAAGATACAGTGGAAGCATCATCCCGAGAGAGAAGCCACCTGGGAAAAGGAAGAAGACCTGAGAAAATCAGATCGTATCTCACCAGAGTTATAACCACAACTTCGGGACGAAGTTTTCTTTAAGGGGGAAAGGCTGTAATGTCCCAGGTTTAGAGACGATCGAGGGGTAGATTTTAGAAAGGGATGTGCATTGCATCGTAAATTCTGGGGAAATTTCGCGCTTTTAAAAGAAAACTACATCGAAGGGGGACAAGTTTCTCTCTCGACACCTTACAGGGTTAAGGTTTCGAGAGTGCGATAAACTTGCACCTCACTTAACTAATTAGGGTTTTGAGAAGAGAGAGAGAGGTTAGTGCATCACAACTTTAAGTTGCATGATTGAATTCCAACAACTTGTGTTTGAATTTCAAATTCAAACATCACATGATTATTTCATAATTCAAATTGAGGTAATTCATTAAACAAATATAAATAATCAAGAATATAAATAGTACAACTATTATACAAAGCTCATTAAGGAAAATTGAAGCTTTATTGATAATCACACATGGTACATTGTCATTTACAATAATCAGAATTGAAATATGAAATATTACAACACATTACAAGAATTGAATAATGGAAAAACAAAAAGAAAGCAAATTACAATTAAATGTTCTATCCTAATCTACATAAGATGATCATCATGGAAATCTTGCTCAAGAAGATCTTGATCTTCATCTTGATCATCACATTGTCCCTGCACACACACAAAGACCAAACAAGGATTAAGCCAAGTGGCAAAGCCACTTGGCAGGTTAGCAAGAAAAGTGAAAATGAGAGGATATGACCATGATCAGCCGAGCTGATCCACAGCACACTGATTGCGCGTAATTAACACGTCCGTTGGGAACCCCAAGAGGAAGGTATGATGCGCACAACAGCAAGTTTTCCCTCAGTAAGAAACCAAGGTTATCGAACCAGTGGGAGCCAAGAAGCACGTTGAAGGTTGATGGCGAGGAGGTAGTGCGGCGCAACACCAGGGATTCCTGAAGGCCAACGTGGAACCCGCACAACACAATCAAGATACTTGACGAAACACCGAGGTTGTCAATCTCACCGGCTTGTCGGAACAAAGGATTAGATGTATAGTGTGGATGATGATGGTTGTTTGCGAAGAACAACAAAGAACAATTGCAACAGTTTGTATTTCAGATGTAAAGAATAGGACCGGGTCCACAGCTCACTAGCTAGTGGTTTCTCTCCCATAAGATAGCAGATGTTGGGTGAATAAATTACAGTAGCTGGGCAATTGACAAATAAAGAAGGCATAACAATGCACATACATATATCATGATGAGTACTATGAGATTTAATCGGGGCATTACGACAAAGTACATAGACCGCTATCCAGCATGCATCTATGCCTAACAAGCCTATCTCAATCACGGCCCATCTTCTGATTTGGCTAAAATCTGGTGATAACACAATTGCATTAAGTATGGTGCGTAATGTAATCAACACAAATATCCTTAGACAAAGCATCGATGTTTTATCCCTAGTGGCAAAAACACATCCACAACCTTAGAACTTTCTGTCACTGTCCCAGATTCAATGGAGGCATGAACCCACTATCGAGCATAAATACTCCCTCTTGAGTCACAAGTATCAACTTGGCCGGAGCCTCCACTAGCAACGGAGAGCATGCAAGAACATAAATAACATATATGATAGATTGATAATCAACTTGACATAGTATTCAATATTCATCTGATCCCAACAAACACAACATGAAGGATTACAACATGATCTTGATCATGATAGGCAGCTCACAAGATCTAACATGATAGCACAATGGGGAGAAGACGACCATCTAGCTACTGCTTATGGACCCATAGTCCAGGGGGTGAACTACTCACACATCGATCCGGAGGCGATCATGGCGATGTAGAGAGTCCTCCTGGAGATGATTCCCCTCTCCTGCAGGGTCGGAGGTGATCTCCCGAATCCCCCGAGATGGGATTGCCGGCGGCGGCGTCTCCGGAAGGTTTTCCGTATCGTGGCCTTCAGACCGGGGGTTTCGCGACCCGATTTAAGTAGGCGGAAGGGCAGAGTCGGGAGAGTCACGGGGGCCCCACACAACAAGCCGGCGTGGCCAGGGCCTGGGCCGCGCCGCCCTAGTGTGGCGCCACCTCGTGGCCCCACTTCGTCTCCTCTTCGGACTTCTGGAAGCTTCGTGCAAAAATAGGACCCTGGGCGTTGATTTCGTCCAATTCCGAGAATATTTCCTTACTAGGATTTCTGAAACCAAAAACAGCAGAAAACAACAACTGGCTCTTCGGCATCTCGTCAATAGGTTAGTGCCGGGAAATGCATAAATATGACATATAATGTGTATAAAACATGTGAGTATCATCATAAAAGTAGCATGAACATAAGAAAATATAGATACGTTTGGGACGTATCAAGCATCCCCAAGCTTAGTTCCTACTCGCCCTCGAGTAGGTAAACGATAACAAAGATAATTTCTCAAGTGACATGCTATCATAATCTTGATCATACTATTGTAAAGCATATGAGATGAATGCAGCGATTCGAAGCAATGATGAAGATAATGAGTAAACTAATGAATCATATAACAAAGACTTTTCATGAATAATACTTTCAAGACAAGCATCAATAAGACTTGCATAAGAGTTACTCATAAAGCAATAAGTTCAAAGTAAAAGCATTGAAGCAACACAAAGGAGATATAAGTTTCAGCTGCTTTCAACTTTAACATGTATATCTCATGGATAATTGTCAACACAAAGTAATATAACAAGTGCAATAAGTAAACATGTAAGAATCAATGCACACAATTGATACAAGTGTTTGCTTCTAGGATAGAAAGAATAGGTAAACCGACTCAACAATAAAGTAAAAGATAGGCCCTTCGCAGAGGGAAGCATTGATTACTATATTTGTGCTAGAGCTTTTCATTTTGAAAACAAGAAACAATTTTGTCAACGGTAGTAATAAAGCATATGAGTTATGTATAAGACATCTTATAAGTTGCAAGCCTCATGCATAGTATACTAATAGTGCTCGCACCTTGTCCTAATTAGCTTGGGTTAACACGGCATTATCATTGCATAGCATATGTTTCAACCAAGTGTCACAAAGGGGCACCTCTATGCCGCCTGTACAAAGGTCTAAGGAGAAAGCTCGCATTGGATTTCTCGCTTGATTATTCTCAACTTAGACATCCATAACGGGACAACATAGACAACATATAATGGACTCCTCTTTTAATGCATAAGCATTCAACAACAATTAATATTCTCATAAGAGATTGAGGATTAGCTGTCCATAACCGAAACTTCCACCATGAATCATGGCTTTAGTTAGTGGCCCAATGTTCTTCACGCATGCATACTCAAACCTTTGATTGTGAAAACCGCCTACTTCGCATACAACTAACATGCATAGCAACTCACATGATATTCAACAAAGGTAAAAGAGTTGATGGCGTCCCCAGAAAACATGGTTACCGCTCAACAAGCAACTTACTAAGAAATAAGACATATAAGTACATATTCTTCACCACGATAGTTTTTAAGCTATTTGTCCCATGAGCTATATATGGCAAAGGGGTAAAGAATATAAATTTTAAAGGTAGCACTGGGCAATTTATTTTTGAATGACTCGATACGTCGGAGACGTATCAGTAGGTATGGTGGACACAAATGGCATAGTTATTGGCTCAAGGATTTGATGCACGAGAAGAATTTCTCTCAATACAAGGCTAGGGCAAGCAAGGTTGTTTGAAGCAAACTCAAGTATAAAAGGTGCAGCAAAGCTCACATATGAACATATTGTAACTATTATAAGACTTTACATTGTCTCCTTGTTGTTCAAACAAAACCAAAAAAAAATATCTAGACTCTAGAGATCAATCATGCAAACCAAATTTTAACAAGCTCTATGTAGTTATTCATTAATGAGTACAAGGTACATGATGCAAGAGCTTAAACAAGATCTATATGAGCACAACAATTGCCAAGTATCACATTATTCAAGATATTAAACCATTTACCACATGCGGCATTTTCCGTTTCCAACCATATAACAATGAATGAAATAGTTCAAATTTCGCAATGAACATTAAAGATAAAGCTAAGAACACATGTGTTCATACGAAACAACGGAGCGTGTCTCTCCCAAACAAAGAATGCTAGGATCCGAATTATTCAAATAAAAAAACAAAAATAAAAACAAATAGACGCTCCAAGTAAAGCACATAAGATGTGATCGAATAAAAATATAGTTTCACTAGAGGTGACCTGATAAGTTGTTGATGAAGAAGGGGATGCCTTGGGCATCCCCAAGCTTTGAAGCGATCAACTTTCGCCATTGAACATTAAAAGCATGTAACATCCCTGTTTTGCTAAACCCTAATTAGGATTTGTTTGTGCATTCATGAGCATCATGTAAATTGCATTAAGAAAAATTTGCAATTAAATTAAAATGGAAACCCTAGGTTTATGCAAGTCTCTCTCTATTTGAAATATGTTCAAATGTTTGAAAACCTCAAAATAAAAATATGTGGACTTTCAACATTATTAGGAAAACCACAAAATATTTTCCCTAAAGTGTTTGAGTTATTTCAAATCTTCAAAAGGTTGCCAACTAGCAAAATACAATTTGTTTTAGTGCTGTTTTAAAGTTTTCAGAGAAAATAGAAAAAGCCAGGGGGTTATGGGCAAAATGCCCTTGTCTTCTTCCCCAGGCAGGCAGGGCCAGAGCTGCCTGGCTCGCCCGTGGCCGCCCGATGCCGCCGGCCGCCGGGATCCTTCCCGCCGCCCCCGAGCGCCTATTTAGGCCGCCGCGCCGCCGCATCAAACCCTAGTTTCGCCCCCCCTCCTTTTTCCCTCTTCTCTGCGAGCTCCGCCCAAACCCTAGCCACGGCCGCTCGCCGTCGCCGCCGTTCTGCGCCTCCCCGCGCTCGGCCGACACCGCCAGGAGCTCCGCCTCGACGCCCTCTTCCTCCTCCGCTAAGAAGCACACGCCGGGGAGCTCCCACTCGCCTCAATCGGGCGGAGCCCGAGCTCGCCGGTCACCGCCGTCCTCGCCGATTCCGGCCATCCCCGGCCTTGCCGCCGCTCAGGGTGAGCTACCCGTCACGCCGGTGTCCTCGGCCTGCTCCCTCTCGTCCTCTAGCTCCACCCTCCACGGGCAACTGTCCCGGCCGCCGCCGCCCATCGTCGCCGGCCACGCTCCGGCCACCATTTGGCAGCGGCGCCGCCACCAAATGGTCGGCCGCGTCGAGCTGCCTCGTATGCCCCCACACACGCGCCCAATTTCGGCCTCAATCGGCCGATTGCTGCTCCGCCTGCGAGCTCAAGGTCGTGCTGACGTCAGCATGACGTCAGCATGACACAGTAAAGCCTTTTCTTTTTCTGTTTTTGTTATTTATCAATTTCAGAAATCTGTTTAATTCATAACTATTTCATATTAATTCAGAAAAAGATGTGTAATATACCGAAATGTTCAGAAAAACATTCTCTACAAGTTTAGAAGTAATTTATACATTATTGCAACAATTAAATTTGCAAATGTAGTGAAAACCTAAAAGAACCCCTCTCATATGGCGGTGTCCGATGCCGGAACCCCTTTAATCTGATGATGCACCTAGGGTTACTTCAATTCCTCTAATATGACATGTCATCCATATTGTCTGCGCATTGCATTATGCCATGTGTTGATTGTTATTTCTCTCTTTATAGTATTTGCTTCTTCGCGATCGATAGAGCACGATTCAGAGATGAGGAAGATCAACAACACTGAAGATCAATACACATCCATCGACAAACAAGTCAAGTACAAGATATCGAAGATCCACTTTGGTTTGTCAGGGACAAAGGCAAGCCCTAGCCTGGTTCATATAAGTTTTACAAATGCTTTTACTCTGGTTCCTACATATTGCATACGATTCAACTGTCTTTTATCGATAGGTAGAGTTATCCTATCTATTGCATGTTTCATCCTTGTAGCCTCAAATACATGATCCACTGCTCCTAGCATAACTAGGTTTGGCATGTATGCGGCGTCGCGAGAGCCTTTATCTCTTATGCTTAGCCATGCTTAGTTTGTTACGCTACTACTCCGGTCTTCGGACTGGAGCCTTACAATGAAATGAATCTAGCATGACAGGTTGGCGTGGTAAGTGTAGAGATGTTGTTAAAATGATTAAAGGCTCAGACGAGAGGCCACGTTGGGATGTGGTGGGTTGTTTCGTTTCTGCCGACCCTAGGAACCGAGTTCTCGCCCGCCTCTTGAACCAAGACCGAGCGTACAACCACACGAGGCCCTATTATGGTACCCTCTCGACTCACTAACTTGCCTAGTAGATTCCATGAGTCGCATAGTTTGCGCTTTACCTGGACATATGCATTGCATTTTGCTTGGGGGAAAAGGTACATAATGCACGGTGTAAGCGTGGTCGTGTGGGTGGCCGGGGTTGCGCCTCGGGGAAACCCACCTCGAGACATCGTTAAGGACCGACTTCGGGACTTGACCCGTTACGGCGGAACAATCCTTAGCGCGTGACTCATGGTCTCGGCGACACAGCAAGGTAAAGGTCGTGGTCAACCACTCTCTGCCGGCTTTCCAAGGAAGAGAGCTAATGTCTGGCACTAAGAATCGGTTGGCACGTGTGGGTAAAGTTGCAGGGTTAAATCTTTTCGAAAAGCCGTGTCCACGGTTACGAACGACTTGGGAATGGATTCTGTGATCATAGACAACCTTAACCTAATCGTAAAACTTGGCAAACAATGTGTGTTTACGGATACCTTCTCCGGGTGTTGAGGGGGTGATCCGAGGATAGTGGTTCGAGATGATGAAGATTGGTGGATGCAATATGATGATCAATAGAGATAGAGATGTCGCTCTCTTATCCTCTTTCAAAGGTTCTGAGTAGTCGAGCTTCTCTTCTCTCTTATCTTACAAAGGAAAACTGGCTTTACGCAAAAGAAGCTCCACAGAAAGCCCGCATACCCGCTTTGCTAAAAGGTTGTACTAAGTCTTGCCGAGTCCCTGTACTCAGCTTTGCATGCTTTTGTTTCAGACGAAGTCGCTCCAACAGATGGTGGTTTCTAGTCGACATCGACGAGTAGCTTTGGGGTTCCCAGGGGGCAGCCTGGAATCTATGGGCTGGGACGTCGCCGTTATGCTCCTGGCCTCTTAGGCCTTTTGCTATCTTGCTATGTCTAATAGCATAACTTTGCTTCCGTTGGTTGATGTATGTCAGGTCAGTGACCTCTGCTTGTAATACTTTGGTTCTTCGCTCAGTTATGAGCTTGTATTACTTCTTGAGTCGTAGAGTCACCGTTGTGTTACCGATTCTCTCACTATAGTCTCTCGAGCTCTAGGTTAGGCTTATGTCAGACGAAGATCTGGTATTTGTCTAACCCTGATCCCGGGGGTGCCACAGCATCCCCAAGCTTTGACCTTTCACTCTTCTTGATCATATTGTATCATCCTCCTCTCTTGACCCTTGAAAACTTCCTCCACACCAAACTCGAAACAAACTCATTAGAGGGTCAGTGCATAATTCATATATTCAGAGGTGACATAATCATTCTTAACACTTCCGGACATTGCACAAAGCTACTGAAAGTTAATGGAACAAAGAAATCCATCTAACATAGCAAAACAGCAATGCGAAATAAAAGGCAGAATCTGTCAAAATATAACGTCCGTGAAGACGAATTTTAAAGTGGCACCAGACTTGCTCGATGAAAATGCCCAAATTGAATGAAAGTTGCGTATATATCCGAGGATCACGCACGTAAATTGGAAGATTTTTCTGAGCTACCTAGAGAGGCAGGTCGAAATTCGTGACAGCAAGAAATCTGTTTTTGCAGTAATCCAAATCTAGTATTGATTTTACTATCAAAGACTTTACTTGGCACAACAATGCAATAAAATAAAGATAAGGAGAGGTTGCTACAGTAGTAAACAAATTCCAAGACTCAAATATAAAAGAAAGTGCAGAAGTAAAATAATGGGTTGTCTCCCATAAGCGCTTTTCTTTAACGCCTTTCAGCTAGGCGCAGAAAGTGTGTATCAAGTAACATCAAGAGACGAAGCATCAACATCATAAGTTGTTCTAATAATAGAATCATAAGGTAACTTCATTCTCTTTCTAGGGAAGTGTTCCATACCTTTCTTGAGAGGAAATTGATATTTAATATTACCTTCCTTCATATTAATGGTAGCACCAACAGTTCGAAGAAAAGGTCTTCCCAATATAATGGGACAAGATGCAGTGCATTCAATATCCAAGACAACAAAATCAACGGGGACAAGGTTATTGTTAACCATAATACGAACATTATCAATCCTCCCAAAGGTTTCTTTATAGCATTATCAACAAGATTAACATCCAAATAACAATTTTTCAATGGTGGCAAGTCAAGCATATCATAAATTTTCTTAGGCATAACAGAAATACTTGAACCAAGATCACATAAAGCATTACAATCAAAATCATTGACCCTCATCTTAGTGATGGGCTCCCAACCATCTTCTAACTTTCTAGGAATATAAGTTTCAAGTTTTAGTTTCTCCTCTCTAGCTTTTATGAGAGCATTTGTAATATGTTTTGTAAAGGCCAAATTTATAGCACTAGCATTGGGACTTTTAGCAAGATTTTGCAAGAACTTTATAACTTCAGTATATGACAATCATCAAAGTCTAAACCATTATGATCTACGGCATTCTGATTCTACTATTTTGAAAATTTCCAGCAGTTTTATCACAAGCAGCAGTTTTAGCAGTTTGGGAATTTTGTACGCTTTGCACTAGGAGTAGTAACATTGCCAACACCAATTATTTTACCATAGATAGTGGGAGGTGTAGCAACATGTGAATCATTAACATTACTAGTGGCGGTAATAGTCCAAACTTTAGCTACATTATTCTTTTTAGCAAGTTTTTCATTTTCTTTCCCACCTAGCATGCAATTCAGCCATCAATCTAATATTCTCATTAATTCGAACTTGTTGATGGCATTTGCTGTAGTAACAATTTTATTTTCAATATCCTTATTAGGCATAACTTTCAATTTTAAAAGATCAACATCGGAAGGCAAGACTATCAACCTTAGAAGCGAGAATATCAATTTTATCGAGCTTTTCCTCAACAGATTTGTTAAAAGCAGTTGGTGTACTAATAAATTCTTTAAGCATAGCTTCAAGACTAAGGGGTACACTCTTATTATTGTTGTAAGAATTCCCATAAGAATTACCATAGCCATTACCATTAGCAGAAGGATATGGCCTATAGTTATTACCATAGTTGTTCCTATAAGCATTGTTGTTGAAATTATTGTTTTTAATGAAATTCACATCAACATTTTCTTGAGCAACCAATGAAGCTAAAGGAACATTATTAGGACCAATCAGATCTACCATTCACAAGCATATACAATCAGATCAATCTTATCACTCAAGGAGGAGGTTTCTTCAATATAATTTACCTTCTTACCTTGTGGAGCTCTTTCCGTGTGCCATTCAGAGAGTAATTTGTCATCATATCATCAAGAAGCTTTGTTGCCTCCCCCAAAGTGATGGACATAAAGGTACCTCCAGCAGCATCCAATAGGTTCCGCGAAGAAAAATTCAATCCCGCATAAAAGGTTTGGATGATCATCCAAGTAGTCAGTCCATGGGTTGGGCAATTATTTACCAAAGATTTCATTCTCTCCCATGCTTGAGCAACATGTTCATTATCTAATTGCTTGAAATTAATTATGCTACTTCTCAAAGATATAATATTAGCGGGATAATATCTACCAATAAAAGCATCCTTACATTTAGTCCAAGAATCAATACTATTTCTAGGCAGAGATAGCAACCAATCTTTAGCTCTTCCTCTTAAGGAGAAAGGAAACAATTTTAATTTTATAATGTCACCATCTACATCCTTATACTTTTGCATTTCACATAGTTCAACAAAATTATTAAGACGGGCAAAGAGCATCATCGTAACTAACACCGTAAAATTGCTCTCTTACAACAAGATTCAAGAGAAAGGTGTTTAATTTTAAAGAATTTTCACAAATAGTAAAGGTGTGGAGCAATAGGTGTGCTAGGAAATCATTATTATTTGTGCTAGTGAAGTCACACAACTTATTATTTTCAGGAGTATTATATTAGCAAAGAAAGAAATAAAGCAAACTAAATAAAGTAAATGCAAGTAACTAATTTTTTTGTGTTTTTAATATGGAGAACAAGACAAAGAATAAAGTAAAACTAGCAACTAATTTTTTGTGTTTTGATATAGGACTACAGCAAACTAAGTAGTAAATAAAATAAAGCAAGACAAAAAAGTAAAAGAGATCGAGTGAGACTCCCTTGGCAAACATGTCTTGATCACTGCAGCGCGCCGTAAAAAGAGCTTGATTGCGCGTAATTAACACGCTCCGTTGGGAACCCCAAGAGGAAGGTATGATGCGAACAGTAGTTTTCCTCAGCAAGAAACCAAGGTTATCGAACCCGCAGAGCCAAGAAGCACGTTGAAGGCTGATGGCGGCGGGAGGTAGTGCGCAACACAGGGATTCCGGCGCTAACGGGGGAACCCGCACAACACACCGCTGCATCCTTGCCCCAACGTAACAAATGAGGTTGTCAATCTCAATTCTGGCTGTCAGAACAAAGGATTAGATGTATAGTGTGGATGATGATGGTTGTTTGCGAAGAACAACAGAGAACAATGAGCAGTAGATTGTATGTGATGTAAAGAATAGGACCGGTGTCCTTTCACTAGCGGTGTCTCTCCATAAAGATAAATAGTATGTAAATTACAGTTGGACAATTGACAAATAAAGAAGGCATAACAATGCACATACATATCATGATGAGTACTATGAGATTTAACGCATTACGACAAAGTACATAGACCGCTATCCAAACATGCATCTATGCCTAAAAAGTCCACCTTCAAGTTATCATCCGAACCCCTCCAAACATTAAGTTGTAAACAACAATTGCATTAAGTATGGTGCGTAATGTAATCACAAATATCCTTAGAAAAAGCATCGATGTTTTATCCCTAGTGGCAACAAGACATCCACAACCTTAGAACTTTCTCTCACTGTCCCACATTTAATGGAGGCATGAACCCACTATCGAGCATAAATACTCCCTCTGGAGTCATGCATCAACTTGGCAGAGCCTCTACTAGCAATGGAGAGCATGCAAGAACATAAACAACATATATGATAGATTGATAATCAACTTGACATAGTATTCAATATTCATCTGATCCCAACAAACACAACATGAAGGATTACAAATAGATGATCTTGATCATGATAGGCAGCTCACAAGATCTAACATGATAGCACAATGGGGAGAAGACGACCATCTAGCTTACCGCTATGGACCCATAGTCCAGGGGGTGAACTACTCACACATCGATCCCAGGCGATCATGGCGATGAAGAGACCTCCGGGAGATGATTCCCCTTCTCCGGCAGGGTGCCGGAAAGCGATCTCCCGAATCCCCCGAGATGGGATTAGCGGCGGGGCGGCGTCTCGGGAAGGTTTTCCGTATCGTGGCTCTTTGCACCGGGGGTTTCCGGGGATGGAGGCTTGGGGCAGGCTGGCGAATGGAGCCTGGAGAGTCACTGGGCCCTACACAACAAGCCGGCGTGGCTAAGGCTTGGGTCAAGGCCGCTTCCTCTAGTGTGGCGCTCACCTCGTGGCCCCACTTCGTTTCCTCCTCGGTCTTCCGGAAGCTTCGTGCAAAAATAGGACCCCGGGATGCTGATTTCGTGGGCCCTGTGGATTTCAAACCAAAAACAAAGCAGAAACAGTAAATCGGCTCTACATCTCGTCAATAGGTTAGTGCCTGTAAAATGCATAAATATGACATATAATGTGTATAAAACATGTGAGTATCATCATAAAAGTAGCATGGAACATAAGAATTATAGGATACGTTTGGGACGTATCACACAAGTCCCAACTAAGCACAAGCAGTGCAAGCAGCTCACAAGGTGAGGTGCATGCTCACCAACACACACACAGCCAGGGGAGTCACCAAAATGGTGCTGCATCTTGTCATTGACCGAGAAGCAGAGGAGAGGCCAGTATAAAAGCTTTTCACCAGCAAACCCTAGCCATTCCATCGACAAGGAGTACCAGGGTAAGAACACAGCAAGAACAGCAAGAACAGGTGAACAGCTAGGGCTGCTCCACCTATTCCAGTCACCACCAGAAATTAACCAAGATTCACAAGCTTGCAAGGAGGAGCAGGGCAAGCAAACCAAAACCACCAGAAGCAATCCTCTACACCAACAACTTTCTAGGAGCTGGAGTGAGGTATACACAAGAAATCATGAGCAAACATCTGTTTTGCTCATAAATAAGCATGTGCATCAAACACACACACAAGCTATAGGGTTGAGTACCCTGTTTGTGTCATCATCTGGCTACCAAGTCAGTTGGTGCAAGCTAATAAGGGTGAAGCAAATAGGAAATCACCAAGGGAACACTGGCTAACCAAAACAGTGGCTTAACCAAGGAAATCCATCATGGAAATGATCCTATCCAATCAACCAAAGTCACCTAGCACCTAAGGCTTAGCACACCATCAGACAGATAGACAAATTGTGTCTATTTTTGTTTGTCAACATCAAAAGCTACTGGCAATCCAACAAAAGGATCACCCAGAAAGCATCTAGTGAGCCACAACAAGCCAACAAGAGGGGAGCTACCCAAAAGCAGTATATGATTACTGCTAGGGTCACCTCAACCACTGAAACAACCCAAATCATTAAGCCTTGCACAGTTATCATCACCTGATGGGTTCAAAAGGAGGGCTAGGGTACACAACCAAGTGTTGGCATCCATCTAGCCCTGCCACAGTTAATAGAATGATCACTACTGCAAGCAGTTCACATCACTTATCCATTTCAGTAAATCCAGGCAATACAGATAAGTGAATCATACAAGTAATCAAAGCATCAGAGCCTTGCAGATGATCCAATGGATCATTACAAGCATCAGCAACTGCTTGAGCAAGCAAAAGCATGCACCAGTACAGACTGTGTGACACACACACATCACAGGGTGAGCAGCAGTGATGCACAGGACAACACAGCAGCTTTTACAAGCAACTGATGATCACAAGATCATCAGAGGCTTGCTAGAGCATGCTACAACATGCTAGAACCAATTCTAGTATCAATACATGGACAGATACTTAAATCAGCCACAGGACATGAACAAATATATCACAGATAATCAAATAAGCTAGATATCAAAGTATCCAGAAGCACTCCATCAAGGGATGGAGCTGTCAAGTCAATAGCTAGGCTCAATTGAGCATGTCCATGAATATAAGCACATGAGATAGCACACCAGGTGCACTGGCACTTGCAAAAATGCAAGGATCATGCATCATGATCAAGCCAGGGGCAAGGAATTGCACACACAGGAGAGGCAGGAGTAATATAGCAACAGCAGTAACAATTAAATAGAGCATAGCATCACAGTATGCTCATGAGCAAGAGCTCATGAGTTACAACAGCAAGTTATAGAGAAGAACAACACAACACAATAGCTAGGAACCATGGCAGCAGCACAACAGCAGCATACGCATAGCAGTAGCACAGCACAGCAGCATATGCGCATCCATGGCAAGCACAGCAGCAATAGCGCAGCAGCATGCCAAGCCTAGCATGGCACAGCAGCAGCATCACGGCATGGCCAGCATCTCCACGAGGGGAAGCAAGCCAGTAGCCAGAGCTAGACAAGGGGGAGAGGAGGTAGAGAAGACAGGAGAGAAGGAGGCGAACATACCTGGAGCAGAGCACCGAGGCGTGCCCATGGCGGCACGGCGGCACGGGCCGACCACGGCAGCGCCAGGCCGCAGCCAGGCCAGGCGTCGCCGGGCGCAAGCGCCCCAACATCACCACGACGAGGCACACGGCCGCGCCACAGCGCCAGGATCGTCGACGGCGACGAATCGCCGCGGATCACCACGACCACGCGAGCAGAGAAGATGGGGGCGAAACGAGGAGGCGACGAAGAACATATCGACGCGGTGGATCTGAAGCACCGTCGAACGGCGGTTCAGATGCGCCCCATCTCACCGCCGGCGATGGCCGGAGTTGGCCGGAGAAAATCGGCGAAGGCGGCGGCGACGCGGGAGTCGCCAGAGCTCGAAGGGAGTTAGGGTTAGCGCGTGCGCGAGAGGAAGGGGACGGGTGCGTCCGACCGAGCCGGACGAGCGGCTCGGGTTAGGGTTAACCCGCTGGGCCACCCTGACAAGTGGGCCCAGGGGCATTTTAGACTTTTCACAAATTCATTTAAAACAGAAACTTTGAAAATGCATAGAAAATGATAAATAGCTCTAAAAATATGAAAATTACTGAAAACTACTCAGGATAAAATTCTCTATCATAATAAAATATGAAAAGGAATTTTTGAAGACAAACAAGATTAAGTCCAAATTTGATGATTAAAATAATCATTTAAATCACACCTTATATTTTCAATAATGAAAATAAGTCCATAAATGCTTTTGGACT